>VURO01006335.1:12274-29231 GCA_015108175.1 Pelvicachromis taeniatus
CAGTCCTTTTTGGATGATGTATCCAAATAATTGAGAGGATCATTATCACATTAAGATCCACTCTTTTTTTTTTTTCTCAGTACAGGTCAGATATTGCCCAGTCCTCCAGAGGGCCAATTAAAACATTACGCAGCACTCCAGATCTCCAGACAGTTATTTCTGTCTGACTATTTCTTATCAGACTCATTCTTTAAATCACCACGTCTACTCATCTGTCTCTTATTTTAGTCCGTGTCCCCTGTGCAAGTCCTCCGTCTGTGTCTCTATTTATGTGTCTGCGTTCACACAGCAGATGATTTCTGTCTCAGATACGATCTTTCGGCTCGACTGTGCACATTATGACCTGAAAATGGCCGCGTTGGCGTTGACTGTTAACATTGTGATATGTTGTTTGCTATCATTACAACACTGTGTGACATGCAAAAAAAATTAAAAAAAATAAATAAATAAAAAGAAGAAAAGGAAATTAGCCCTTTATTCAGCCGAGCAAGTCAATTAACTTCAAATTTGTCTTCGTTATGCTTGGCAAAAGCTGAAAAGACCTCTTGTAAGGATTTTTGGAGGAAAAAGTGGCAACAGCTTGGAAGAGGATACGGAGGACACAAATAAATACATAAATGTTGATAAAACATTAAATAAGCGCAGGAGCATAATCGGGACAGATGCACAGTTAACAGTGTGACAGATAATATCAGCAACAACACAGGCGACATAAAAGCCATTTGAAGCGTTCAGCAAACACATCGCAGCTCTGATAAATAATAAAATGTGGCCAGTCAAATGGAGGTTTTGTATTCAGTGATTGTGATAGTTTCCCTGCTCTTTATCGAGTTGTGCAGAATGTGTTTGCTTCTACAGACAATGTCATCTCCAGAAGAGAGCGACATCTGTTATGTTTCTGAAGTGCTATGACACCTCGTTGGTTTGACGCTGTTATTTTCTGTCCCTTTTCTTTTGTGTCTGTTCTTTGTTCTTGTAATTAGAAATCATATGTCTGTCACTATTAAATATCACCTTCAGAAACCTAATCAGGTGCTATTTTGAAAATTGCTTAATTGTGTCGGTCGTTTGCTAATCATCTGCTTCTGCAGTGTGAAGCTGTTTTTTTTTTTGTTGTTGTTGTTGCTTTTGAGTTTTGGTTGGCGACAACAAAACAGATCACTTCAAAACTTTACTTTGGGGCTCATATCTGATTTTAAATTATTAAAGATATCCAACTTTAAGGTCACGGTGAGTGAAGCTGTGTATGGATGGCATTTAAGTCAAATCCTTCAGACTTGATTTGCTCTCTGTTTTGCAAAACTATGTATAGACACTGGAATTTTTTATTTATTTTTACCTAGTCATATCCAAACCTACCTCAATCTCATTACAACAACCCACACACTAACCGTCAAATGTTGTTTTAATCTCTGTCTGCATGTGCGGGGCTATTTTGTAGCACAGAGCTTTTTCTATGTGTTTTGGCCTTCCACGCGTAAAGGGCATTTTAGTTCACCGAAGATGGTTTTTGTCTTGCAATGTCAGAGCGTGTGCCTTTATCCCGTTTTTTGACATGAGGATAGAGTTTGTATGCGTCTGATTAAAGAACATTTCTATATGTTTAGGGTTTTCTTAACATCTGTTGCTCTTAACAGTGTGTGACATAATATTTTGCAGTTTCATGTTGATGGAGGTATTTTTCAAGACAGTGAAAAAGAAATCAATAGTAATATCATACAGCACTTCTTTTTCACGCGTTGTTGTGGCCTAAAATAAATAAGAACAGGCTCACTGGCTCTGAATCATTAATATATTAGAGGTGCAAAGTTGCACATTGAAAGTGCATTCTGACTAAAGACTGCAATGATTCAATACTAAATTGGCAATAATTACTCATCCATGCTTGGTTTTGGGTCCCGCTTAGGTCTCGGATCCACTGATGGCTGTTTGGTCTGTGGATCATAGCGATCAGCTTTGACATGATTGGAATATGTTGCTATCTCATGACTTAAGAAAGCTGATGCTGGCGATTTCTCATGCCTGCATAAAAGCGTGACTGAGATGATAGTGGGGTCACAACATGTTTTAATATGATGTTCATTAGTTTATCCACTTCATCTTTGAAAAACAAAATGTTTAATAACTTTTAATAAGAACCCAGCCTGTGGCAACACGCCATCATGATGCCAGGATTTTGAATGCAGGAATCCATTTTTAATATTGCTGAGAATTGATTCTTGTTTTGACTTTGCTGCTGTTCTGGTGTTTTTGATTCCGGTGGTGTTCTCACTGTGTCTGGATGAGTACTCCGGCTTCCTCCCACAGTCCAAAGACGTGCGTGGGGTTAGGTTAATTGGGGATTCTAAACTGGCTGTAGGCGTGAATTTGAGTTTGAATGGTTGTCTGTCTGACTCGTAACCTGTCCAGGGTGTTCCCAGCCTTTCACCCAATACCAGCTTGGATGGATGGATGGATGGATGGATGGATGGATGGATGGATGGATGGATGGATGGATGGATGGATGGATGGATGGATGATGTTTGTGGGCTCCCCCAGTGTTTCTCAGTCTGTGTTCCAATTGTCTCTGTTGTTTAGTGTAGTCTTCTTCCCTTAATATTTGTCTTTTGGTTATTTCCTGTTTTACTTTGAAGGGTTCTTTTCTTCCTCCCTCCTAACTACCATTACCTGTATCTACCAGTGTTCTGTCCTCACCTGTTTCCTGCTCCCTAATTAGTGTTCTGTGTGTATATATAGTGCCTTGTTTCAGTTTTCAGTTTTGTTCCCTCATTTGTACTCCATATGTTATCCAGATGGTCTTCATGCTTCTCGTGGCTATTTTGGTTTAGTTGGCTGTGCGGACCTTTAATCAGCTCAATAAGGTCTTGCCTGTTTGACTGCTTGTCTTGTACTTGGAGCCTCTGTCCATCCAAACCTTGACATAGTGTACTGTCCAGTCTGGCAGAGGGTTATGAGTGGCCTTATAGAAACGACCGATTGTACTAAGCAAAAATAATATACTAACTATATGTAACTATGACTAGAGTGATAAAAAGGAAATATATGATCTATGTAAATGTAGCTTGGACAGATGTAACAATTTACTGAAAAAAGCACTCAAAAGCACACAGAAGAGGTCAGAAAAGTAAAAAGTGCAAAAAATTGTCAGAAAATTGTCTTCATGTTGAACATCAACACTCACAATAGGAGTAATAAAATGGGTCTTCAGAGCCCTTAATAATTTAAAAGCGGTGCTTCGTATTTTCTTTCTTTCTTTTTTTTTTTTAATATGAATGGCATTAACAATTGTCTGTGTACCATTAATTAGTATTTAAACATGAAGCTTCCACTCATGTCAGACAGCCTCACAGCTGCTGATTAATACCTCTCATAAATTACATTGCAACGAAGAGACATAGATTGTGTGTGGGTGACAAAATGAGTAAATAATCAGTGCTGGCTTCACCAGAATCACAGCGCATAGAAAAATACTCTAATGAGAAAGTGATGCCTGCTGGAAAGAAAAGGGCAGCACCGAAAACTCACCTTGTTCGCGATCGATTGTGCGGGGTAGATCATTTAAGCAATTCAATTACAGCAAAAGCCTTTGTAGCACTAAATTGATCTCCTTTTCGTCTATTTGTGATTTAGTATACATCTTCAGTACATGTGCTATGAAGAGTGGGGCTCCTGTCATTTCGTGGTTGTGTTTGTTAAACTGCCTAGGCTGGAAATCATCTCTTACAAGACCCCTGGTACCTGACACAGACTGACTATTTGTATGCCCGACCATCCACCTGCTCATCCTTTGGGTTGTGATTGGATGTTGGCCCGTTTCCAGTCTGTGATGCATCGTGGCTGCCTTCTAGGCATTAAAACCTAAAGAGCTTTGCTGGAAAGCACTGAGAATATTCTATTTCAATGTGCCACTTTGTAATTCACTTTGGAGAAGCCTTGCTGATTTGAATAGAATTTAGACCGACTCGAGTTGCTTAAAATCTTCCACTGAAATGTTTGGCATTCTTTCCCAAAGCGCTAAAAAGTGTCATGGATATTGGTAGCATTGTTTGAGTGAAGGAACTATTCCAAATATTTCATAAAATCTGGTGTATATGCTGCTACTACTAGTGCTTTTGTTATAGGGTACACACAGTCACCAAAAAGCCCACAGAGAGCTGTCCATTCATCTCCTGCAGTGTTTCCATGTGACACTTTCCTGCCTTCCATCTCTTCCATTTGCTCCCTTATTAGAGGGTGTGAAGTGGTGTTTGAATTTGGATCCAGGGCCTCTTTCTGTGTTGCCTGCAGAAGCTTGATGCCGAGAAGGAAAAGAAATATGGGCCCACGGAACGATATTTCACTGGCACCAGCCTGACATTGATGGATAGAGGATCATTAGACATTTGCCAGTTTGCTTGGGCGTAGAGTTATTTTCAGCAATAATGTATGGGAGAGGGAACAGGGGCTGGAGGAGGGCTTCTGGCAAGATCTCAGAGGACCAAGGATTTCAGTTTGGTGGAGTTTTGTACAAGTCTTGAAGCAAAATGTAGGAGGTGGAAAACACAGAGGGAGGAAATACAGCATATTACATAACAGTTTTAGCTTTGTAACTAATAGAATTTGCAAAGCGCCACCATTGAATTGATAGGGCGGTGGTTTCCAAGCTATTTTATCAGACATGCTCCGACAAGCCCTGAATGAATCAATACCCAGTCACTGAGGAAACACATCACCCACCAAATGTGTGCATTTTTCATTTATTGGCTGAGTTTATAGGCAGCATGGTGGTTAGCACCGCCTCATCACAGCAAGTAGGTCCCAGATTTGAATCCACTACATGGGTCCGCTCAGGGTAATCTGGCATCCCGTCAGAGTCTAATGACATGCAGGAGAAGTTAATTGGTGACTCTAAATTGGTCATGGATGTGAATGTGAGTGATGGGCTATCAACCTGCGCAGGGTTGTACCCAAACTTTCAGCCCATGACTGCTGGAATAGGCTGCAGTCCCCTCTGACTTTGAATTTAATAAGTGAACAAAATGCACAGTAAATATTACGCAATACAGTCATTGGTCTGAAAGTTGTGCATGTGAAGAAGTTTGCCCTTTTACCACTGTTAAAAACCGCTGTGCTCTATTTGAACAGTTACACATTATGTGTAACATGTTCATACATTATTTTTGGACACCTTGATTCATTCTTTTCAGTATTTAATTTCAGTTTGTCAGTTTCTGTCCATTGTTACATTGTATCCCGCAGTTCAGCTGTTTCCCCATTCAGTTTATTACTTAACTACTGGAAACATTTATTCATTACTTTTAAGAGCTTTTTCAGTCATTTACTTTAGTTAACTATTTAGCTAATCACTGGAACAGTTTGATATTTTCTAAATTTATTTTCAATTTCAATCATCTATTTAAGCTAACTGCTAAATTTCCACTCTTGATCCATCACATTTGGTCACATTGAACGACCATCCTTTGAGTCATTTTTCAGTCATTTTGTTCAGTTGCTATAAAGACGTGTTTTGCTTTTTTTGCTTTTGTTTTGTTGTTGTTTCATTTACTTTTAGCATCTAGTTAAATTACGTCAGACAGTTTATATCTGCATAGATTCTCATGATCTCGTGTCTCTTGTCTAGTCATGATTGTCTTAAGCACTTCAGTTGAATGCAATTCGATTCAAGTGCTTAAAGTAAGATGACAATTTGTATCTCTTACTTGTTTGCCAACACACTCAAGTGCGTCATGCCTCACTGCAAGCTTCCCACTTATTCTATGTTATAAACTCCTAAGGTACAAGTACTCTTAGCTGGAAATTAGTTTTTTCAGTTGACCAGAATGGAAAGAATGTCATTGACTCATTTCTGCTTTTCTTTGCAGTCATGGTTCTACTGATTGTGACGATGCGTCGGAGAAGAAAAGAACCTCTGATTCTGGAAGAGGAAAGAGATATCAGAGAAAACATTGTCCGCTACGATGATGAGGGAGGGGGCGAGGAGGACACAGAGGCCTTCGACATGGTGACTCTGCGTAACCTGAATGTCATCAGAGACCCCAACGTACGACGAGACGTCACACCAGATACCCCGACTTTCTTTCATTACCCCTCGACTTCTCGCCCGCCCTATAAATCCCTACCAGACAATGTGGTGTTTCGAGAGTTTATTTGGGAGCGACTGAAGGATGCCGACGTGGACCCATCAGCTCCCCCGTACGACTCTCTGCAGACATATGCTTTTGAAGGTAGCGGCTCTGTAGCTGAGTCGCTAAGCTCACTGGAGTCACTAAGTACAGACTCAGATCAGAACTATGACTATCTCAGCAACTGGGGACCGCGCTTCAAAAAGCTGGCCGACCTGTACGGCAACAGCGATAGCACCACTGTCTTGTCATAGCCACTAAATGTGTTTCTTAACATTTGTGGGACTCCAAAAAATAATAGTAATTTATTGTCAGAGATTTTGTCTGCCTTAGTGCATTGGAGGAAAAGATTCAAAGACAACACAAGAGACTGAAAGAAAAACACTTTGACTTCAAAGGTTTTTTTGGTTTGTTTACCTCCCTGTATGGATTTTAAAAAAGCGTGCCATGGTGAGTTTTGACACGGACTTCAAAAGTGGCTTGACTGAGGAGGAAACCTTGTGTGCAAAAGACATTAAAGGTTTCAGATTTTGGGCTTGAATCCAACCATTGACTGCAGAATGCATACATGTTGGAGCATTTTTACGGGGAGGCACCTGTCCTTTCATTCCTGTGATGGGCACCGGCCCAGCACCCTTGCTTTGAAGCATTCCTTTGCTATCTTTGTGCTAAAAAACATAAAAATTTCTCATGAAAGGCTGTGTCTCTAGCAGCTAATCAGTAGTCACTTGACTGTTCATATGAAATTTGACAGCAGTTTATATGGGTTTTTTTTCTTCTTCTTCTATCTTTGGGACTGGGGAGCAGGGTGACGAGGGGCTGTTTTTCATAAACATTGAAATCCGGAGCCACATTATTCATGGACTCAGAAATATCCTTCAACACTATATGAAGTGCAACTGCACACATATAATAAAGTATAAACAAGTATTTGATGTGCTAAGGAAATGATGTGAAGACATAAGTTGTGCAAATCATAAAAAGAATGACATGCTCGTCATTTTGATGTCTCCACTGGGTGAAACAGGAAAACATAATTTCTCTTCTTCTCCTAACAATACATTTTGCAGAAGTTGCAATGTAGTGTTTGTCTCAGTCTGTTTTTTCTTCAGCCTTTCTATTGCCAAGTCAAATGTATAATTTCTGAGGTATAATCTGTCAGGATTTAGTTGTTTTGCTTTCGTACAAGGCAGGTTGGGTCTGGGAACGTTTGCTACACCAGAAACTGTCACTGACGGAGCTGTCCTCGCTGTGCTCGATTGCAAATTCACGCCACCTAGACTCTAAAAAAAATAATAAAAAAACGTTTCTGAAGTGACAGTTCTAACCTGGGTGAAGTTGCAGTTTGTAAGTAAATGACTTTTGCTTCTGTAGTTTGCAGATTCCAGCATATATTGTGTTTCAGAAATGAAGTAAATAATGTCAGTGGTTTGAATATTGATGGTCAAAGGACACACTGTATGATAATCATATTGTGCCAATTTTCTTTTCCGGCTTAAACAATTTATGTTACAACTAGGTGTCCACATGTACACTGATATGTATTCTTATTTATTTTGAAGAGGCAGAACTGTGCAAATGATGTTTTTATCTTTTGCTGAAAATAAAATTGACATTCAGTTCCTTAAATGATTGAAACCCTTTCTTTCAATCCTTCCAACACATAAACATTAACTCTGGGTTAGAAAAGGAAAACTAAAATCCAAAGAGCATCTGATTAATGACTAAAAAAATCTTGACTTTATTCTCAGCACATTTGGGGATCTCGAGTAACTGGGGAGAAGAAGGAGGAAGAAAGAGAAAAGAGAAATGTATTTCTTTATACATTTTTTTGATGTGCCTTTAAGTGGTTGAAAGGCCTTGTAGTGACAAAGCATTCACACTCCACAGAGGCTTGTGTGATGATTGCAAGTTTCTTGTTTGGCCATTTTTTGTAAATTAGCCGAAAAAGACGAATTATTATAGGTGTATTCAAATGCAGCAACAGGATGAATGGCAAATGTGGCACACATGAAGAAGTGAGGTTGTTAACACCCTAAGTATACTCTGTTTTCTCAAAGGATCTCAAAAACTCTTTCAAATGCTTCATTTTGGCATTAAAACTTCATGTACGCATGCACACATACAGCAAAGATCATGGTCTACAGTCGTCGAGCATTGTGGCCAATTTTTTTTTAAGGACAGCAAGATGTGAGGATGTTATTTAAAAAGCAGCTCACAGGAAGTTGTCAAATGTGAGACAAGCAGATTCATTTTGTTTTGTTTGGGCAAGAAAATACACAACGTGAGGTTTATTTATCAAAAGATTTTGAAAAGATTGGAGTTTGGTTTAAAGTACAGCTGGCGTATGTCAAAGTTTTGAAGGAGTGAAGTTTTATAGTTTTTGAAACTGCAATATTATAAGAACAGTTTACCAGTGAAACATCACCAAGTCATTTTTCAGACATCCACCAAAGTTGAACCACGCTAATAGCTACTTACTAAACAAATCCAGCCATTTCCACAACATTCATCACACTGACTATTAAAACACACTCTCCATATATATATATATGCACAGAGAGAGAAAGAGAGTTGGTTTGCAATTATATGACATCACAGAAGCAAGTGAGACAGCCTAAGTTCACCGAGGTCTGACCATTTCTAAAGCATTCTCCAGCATTCCAGATTTTGTGTTTTGAGTTAATATTTTCATGTTTTGATTTGATTTTTTACCACACTGTATGAATTTCATTAGTGGAAAGTGTCCTCCTTTCACTCTCAATACCACCGGTGTCTGAACACTGATAATATAAGGCAACCAGATATACATATTATATATTTCATGGCATGTAATTTCAGTTTTGTCATTTCCTTTAGAAGATGTATTTGCCTGCTGTGTTTATAGCCTGCACATTAGAGGTGTTAGTCAAAATGTAGACAACAAGCATCTCTTGCCATTTAATGCACTCGGAGGGTTCATGAATACAATTGACAGTATAATTTACAATGATGCAAGAGATTGCAATGAAATTGTTATGCATCTTTGGTTGGTAAATATGCCATCTCCTTACAGGTATTGACATACTTTCTAAAGCTTTGAACCTGGCAAAAACAGAACATGTAAGATTTTTCAAGTGTTAGTCAGGAGTAACCAAGGTCACCATGTGTGCTCATTGTCATGCAGTTCACACAAACCTACAGGAGAAGACGTGGATAGTATTCTTCTTCACATATTTATGGGTTATAATGCACGATAGCTTCTTGCATTTAAAAGCCTCCCAAAAATTCACCTATGAGAGCTACAAATAGCCCACCAAAAGGAAGGGATGCAGCTAAAGCCTGTGGATGAAAAACTCAAGTAGCGGTACAGAACTGAGGGGAAAACGTACAATCAATGAAATGTAAAAAAAACAAAACCCAATAAACAACAATAAAACTACCTTGAAGCATGAAAAAGAAGTGTCTGAAAAGGGTTAAAAAGTAAAGTGAAACAAAACTGAGGTCAAATAATAATATATAATTATAGAGCCAACATTTATGAAAGAGAAGATCATCCCAACACGAATTTTAGTAACAGCACAGCCTGATGCAGCTGTCGGAACACATAAAGTGTATGAGATTTCCTTTATCGAAGCAGAAAGACAGCGGCTCGAGCAAAGACACCAGATGTAATCTCCAGCGCTGATAGCAGCAGCGACAAGATGTGGGTTTTGATTGACCAACTGTCAATCAAAATCACCAGAAATTGTTTTAAACGCCCGTTGCCTTGGGTACTTATGAGCAATCAGGGACCCTGTGTTATCAGGGGCTCAATCTGGACCTCGACTGATTACTTGTGTTGGCCCTGCCGCCTTGGCTGGCAAGGCCCTGGGCAGCCACAGACACTTCACTCAATTCTTATCATAACCATGCATCATCAACAAATTGCCCTGACAAAGAGGTGCCCATTTTCAGAGACTCTCAGCGAGATGAGGAACATGCTTTCCCTCAGATTGTCGACTGGGACATCGCTAATAGTGTTTGACCTCTTGGCTGCCTGTTAAGGACATCATTCCCTGCGGATGCCTTTTAGCTCCGCACAACACAGGTGACGAAGATCACCTGTCGTACAATTACACGTTTATAGCTTTAGTACTTTTAACAAAAACGCTTCATGTGATTCAAAGCAGAATTTATTTAATTGTGATGCTGTTTATAGTTTTACAGTTTGTGTGAATATTTATAATCATTTCTTAGGATCAGATGAGTATTAAGCATAAAATGTGTTTTCAGTGTGCTTTTTGCCAGGTTTCAAGACAACCAGCTGATATATAGGCTTACTTCTAAGCCAATTAGGGACTTGAAATTATGCATGTGAGATGATGTTTATATCTGAGAACACCCAGCATGAAACAAAAACTCCAAAGAAAGTGTGTCTCAGTTTTCTTGCTCTCATATAGAATAAAAATAGAAATAAATAATCTGCTGGCCATCTGTCCTGGGGTGTCTGTTGGTGGCAGAGAAATGGGGCCCTTGCTCTGGCATCAGCTGGACAACTCCACGCTGGTCCTTTGAAAAAGAGAAAAGGAGGGAACGGAAGATCAAAGGCCATCGCAACACCATGTTTTATTCTCTGTCTCTCGCCGCAGCGCTCACAGTTCGCCTGCCTTCAGCAAAAGAGATCTCAGACCTGAGGTTTGTGTACTCTATAGCTTCACCAAATTAGACTGGTCCCAGACCTGGGCAATATAAATAATTCTCTTGAGAGGTATGTGTGTAAGTGGGAGTGCAACAGCTTGCTCCTTGAGTGCCTGTGGAACTGGGAAGGAGTGGAAAAGTAGGTCATAGTAGCAAGATTAGGGTAATGAAGTGTAAAAGAAGAGAAATGTGGGATAATCACTGGGAAATGACTCAAAATTGATCTATCATTCATACATCGGTGTCTGCTGTGTGTACAAAACTGGACAGCGTGGAAGAGGAAATGTGATATGAAACGTAATCAGCGAGATTGGCAACTGCTTCATCTTTCACAGGCTGCCGTTCTTCTGGGCTTACAAAGGTCAAAACAAGATAATTTAGAGAACAATGAAATTGCCATTGATAAAAATTGAGTTCCTGGAAACTTATCGGGACATTTCCTGCCATGACATTCTATAGACATACACAATGGTTTAATAGGTGCTTTGTGCTCTTTTCAATATTCCTTTTCTTGGTTGGGTGACTGCATTTGACACTTGTCAAGATTTCTAGTCTCAAGAAAATACAGATTTGGTTACGTCACCATATTTCTTTGCTAGGGACAATTGAAGGCAAAATCTTGTGAGAAAAATACGACAAGAGCAGCTTGTCAGGCCACTATGTGCAAAAATTAATTTTGGTTCATTTTTTACACAAATTTCCATTTAAACATTTGACCGTGGAGCTGATGTGAACTCGCTTAGAGCATCAGTACAATGATGAATTAAAGTAATTAGAAAATGATGCACTGCAGCCCTCTCCAGTGATGATTGGCAAAAACATGTCAGGGCAACATCAGCATTAATGAGCCATAATCGACATAGGCCTAATTAGCAGCACTTTGTACTTTTATGTAGGTTTATCATCATTAGCCAAGCCAGGCTTGATATGGCACTGAGTATGTGGGTGGCATAAGTGTTTGTTTATCGTGTAGACACGGAAAATAGTTACATGCTACAACAGCCTCGGTGGAGGGAAGTGTTTCTGTAGGCCTACATCTCCCATCAGGAGGGGCTTCAGGGCTAATTAGATCTCCAAAGACTTTGGAAATTGTGGAAGGAAACATGCATATTAAAAAAAAAAGAAGTGAAAATTAACAGTAGTTGTTTTGGGGTTTTCATAGTTAGCTAAGCTCAATTATACATTCAAATCAAAAAGACTAATAAATCATCTATCACTGGGACTATTAGAACCCATCAGCAAAGGTTTAACACCACTTTCTTTTGAATTTTATTACTTCGCATGTCAGTCATACTTAGGCTGATGGCTGCAAAACTGAGCACGAGTCTGGATGGTGTTGTATATTTTTATTCTGGCATTTCTCTCACTGCTGATCATAGGGTGTTTGACATAATTAATAAAAATATTAATCAATCATGTCTTCTGCCATCCACCAATTTGCATATCTTTACATGGAACAACTGAGCATGGAGCCAACTCCCCGCTTAATAATTCACAAGATGTTTTCCCTTTCTATTGTCGTTTCAAGGCGTGAGCATGCTGGGTTTATTTTTCTAATAAAACCAAATGGCACAATGAGAGGATGGAATTATCCTGGTTGTATTTAATTGAGTTTGACCAGGTCCCCGCTCGGTGTCGGTCTAATCTCCCCGCAGCACTGTAGTCTCTCTCCCTGGGAGACAGGGGAGGCCGATAAACTTTGAAGCTTGCGCTGAGAACCTGCTCGCTTCACCCTCTGCATTATTCATGATGCAGGGACTAGAGCATCTTCAAATGGCCTGTCATTTCCTTTTACCCTCCATCACAATGGCCATATGCTGCACACACTAGAGGAGGGGATAGGGGAAAGCAATCTGCAGCTAAGCCTAGCCAAACAGGAACACATACATACTAACGGATACATTCACAGGTAAACCCACACAAGGAGGTATGTACAAGTGGGGATGCTGGGACTAAAAAAAAGTCTGCTGTGGCATATTTCAATCTTGTGCCATTCAAAACTAACCTCCTCCCACTGCTCCCCCCCCCAAGACAGCTACTGCTGCTAAAGTAAACACGATGGTACCCCCGTGTTGCTGCCAAAGTGGCATTTGCAGAAAAGTTATAAAAGGGCAAACAAAGGGAACAATCAAAAGTTTTTGGCAATATTTTCAAAGATTTGTGCAAGTCTTGTGACGCTTTTGGAAAGGTATGAACTATCGTAATTGTTCTCTTAGGAAACAAAAGATGCAAATCTCTCACGGTGAGGTGCGGTTAGGTTTTTTTTTTTCCCCACAGCTAAACAAAGTGTGGAGGCGTACTCAATGTTTGAGTATAAATTGTAAGGATCCTCTCTCAGATCTGTGACATTTTGTCAGCCGCCACAGAGTCCCTTCAGCCAGTGTTCCGCACGTTATTTGTGTTTACAGAGTTTGTTTGCGCGACAAAACCACACAAGGCACGTCCCTCGGAGGTAATTGGGATTGCCGTCATTTGGCCTCCCTAATGTCTGCCATTCAGCATTAACATATCATTAGCTCTTTCTGGGACCGTTCACTCAGAAAATTAGAGGTCTCCGTAGACCCCCGGCTCCATCAATATGGCAAAACCAGTTGACACCTTCTCTTTGTAGTTTTCCTGAGAGAGAAGCAAAATGGAGATAGGCGTGGGAGTAAGAATGGTAGATCAAGTGGCACGTCATTATATTACTTTATAAAAACTTTGTATTTGTGACCGCAGCTCATGAAATGTAATTTGCTCTTCTCAAAGAATATAATTGACATTTTTTTCATGACCTTCACCTTGAAGTAAAAAGATGGTGCAGACAGATTGTGGAACGTGATAAAATTGCATATATGGTTCCCGAGGGCTGACATGGATTCTACTAAAATAACATCAGCCTTAAAGTGATTCATTAAATGCTATTGTAAAAAGCCTGTCCTTGTCGAATGGTTGAGATGAACAGCACTGCCATGATACCTAATGACAAAACATCTGGTTGATTGTTGCTACGCTGTGATGGAATTGCTGTAGCTTGGGCATTTAGTCTTCGTAAATACCTTGTTTTGACACCTATAATGGCATGAAGTCTAAGTTGTTTTTGTTGTTGATGCACACACTAAATAGGTAGATGCTGTAAAGTGAAGTTTTTCTTGTCTAGGGTAATTACCTGTTAAAAATAAATACAAATACAAATGTTAAACGTCACAGATAGCTAACACATATCTATGCAGGTGAAACGGCATGCAAACTTCACACGGAAATGCCAAAAAGGGGGTTCGAACCAGAAACAGCTCGTTCAGTGTGCTTTCAGACGCCCTTGTGCACCGAAACCACGTCCCTTCTTACTTTAAACGTATACACATGTTATTAAACTGTGACAAGGACACTGTGGTGTAAACCAGCCCTGCTTTCTTTTCAAACTGTACATGTTTGTTCTAGACATTGTATTTTAAACAAGAGACTGTTTTTGTATTTTTTACTCAAAGCTTTTGTTCTACATTAGAAAGAAATAAAGAATACATATTTTGTAATGTGCGTTAAAACATGTCTATTATTTTATTGCTCTGCACAGGAGTGAAAGAAGGTTAAGCTACGGTTTTTCTTTATTGAAAAAAAAAAACAACAACTAAAAGATATTTTAAATACACATTAATAGATAAAGTTTACTTTAAATGGTGCCTGCTAGTAAAACTAATTGCAGTAATATTGGTTGTTTATTGAAAACATAGTAGGAGGAGTACAAGTAGCAGTCGTAAAAATAGTTTTGTGTAGTAAGAACGATCTGGAATTTTAGTATGATAACAATTATTCTGTTAAGTGAAGATGAAAAACATTATGTTTGTTTAAATGTGAGAATTTACACATGTATGTGTAAGCATTTCTTATGTATAAACAGAGCCCTGCTAAAAAAAACATATTTATCTAAGAGACTCATTTTGACAACTGCAAAAATGTAACATTTATTAACATGTATTCCTGATCAAATAGATATTATTTTATTGATTTATAAAGACAAATTTTCAGAAATGGCCAACTGCCATTAATATAAAAGTATCATTTTTAATATGGAAAATAATTTTAGGAAACAGAATGGAGGTTCTGGCACTATCTCATTCACCTCAAAGATGCAAGGAAAAGGACGGATGAAGAAAAGCTTTAAACGTCTCTGCAAATGTACAGCAGATATAGATGACATGTTTTTTTCTTTCCTTGCAAACACAAAATTCTCTCTCTTGGAGGATTGGTATATTGTTCGAATATGATTTGTTGTTTACATTTTTCTAATATTTTGTATTTCTTCTTCTTATTTATATTTATTTGAACGCTGCAGGTCAAATTGCATTGGTCAAATAATAAAGCTGTTCCACTTCCTGAAAGAATATTTTGGAGCAAATTCAGCAAACTTTCTAAGCATTTTTCTGTGATTCATATTTGACTGCTCACTATATAAAATGTTAACTAAGGCAATACTTCAAGACAACTTGTAGGTGTTGGGATGGATATAGATTGTTAGATTTGCTTAAGCTTGTTGACATAAACCATAAATAAGACAAGAATCACTGTTATTGGCTAACCAACTGAACTAAAAGCCCAAAACTCTCCTTAAAGAAGTCCAGCTCAATGACTTGTAAAGATCAATGAGCTGTACCAGACTTATTATAGAGACAAATACCTCACAACCTATATGGTGACTGACAGTTTTATATAGTTTTCCATCACATAATTTCCCAACCCTAGTAACAATAAATGCCACATTAATCGTTAATTTTGTTGAGGTCACAGGTATTCTTGCAAATGCATTGCGTTGCTGTGATTATAAACCAGCCACTAACAGAAAAGTCTGAGGTGTACACGACGTGGTGTGATGAAAGAAATAAGGAAGATATCCTCAAGGTAGGCTGCCACATGGTTGGCAGGTAAATAAAACTATCTGGCCGGGGGGATAAGTTCGGGCTCCTGATGGGCGTATCAACACATATGCACAGTGAGTAAATATTTCCCATGGATGGCCATTAGAAAGTAGACTGTACAGTGGTAAAGGCTGTCTAATCCCTGCTGGTATGTGTTTCAAATTCAGCAGACAGAAGGAAGCTGATCCAATTCCCTGCATCCTGCAGGACACAGATCTGCATTTCCTCTGCACTTTGATGAAACAGCAGCCAAGCTGTCCGCCTCCATTAACAGCCCCTCTGATTTTACACCGCACTCTGACAACTCTGTGCGCTTGTGTGTTTACTTGTATGTGTGTCTGTGGGTGCATATAATAAATATGTCTGAGCGCATATGCCTGTGATGTATTTCTTGGGATCTGCATGTTTATATTGCTTTATAGCAATGAGCTTGAGGTATCACGACTAGGAAAGTCTGTGTTTATTTTTAGATCATATGAACAACCTGAATTCTGTTTTAGGTTATAGAAGGGAAAAAAAACATATTCAGCCCCTGTTTCCATCCATAAGAGTCAGAGCATATTCATGCTGGCTTTAGAAATCGTTCTTATCTCTTGAACAGCAGACTATTTCTGCTTGAGTTTCACTCAGTTTCCTTTATTGTCAGGATTCGTCTGACCATGTGTCAGGTTCACAAACTGTACAGCGTTGTTTTAGACATAGAAATGCCATCTTTTGTCACAATGTATGCCAAAGTGGCTAGAAACTACAGGATGTTATCACTTTTAATAGAATTAACACACTCTTTACCACCTTCACTTTTTAATGAGCGATATCGTACATTAGTATGTCCATTGTGATGTTTATATTTATTATATTTATATCAGGGTTGAGAATGTCTCTTTCAAATGACCCACCAGATAGTGAAGTCATTTATGTGTTTATTTGAAATAGTGAAAAAAAAAAAATCTCATTGTAATTAAAAGCAAAAATCCCAATAAAACAAACGCATCACACTCACATTCCTGCCACAGTATAAGACTGACACTTAAAAGCTTGCTGTGCTGTGTCAGAAGGAGACTGGGTGTATTAAAGCAACACATGGTGCTACTTTTATTGTTATATGCTGTCACCCCTTATACACATGTTATTAAACTGTGACAAGGACATTGTGGTGTAAACCAGCCCCCTCATTCTAACCGTAGATCAGTACGAGTACGGTTGGTGGTTTGAATTCTCAAACTTAAGAGTCAGTTAAATGCCACGCAGGCTTGTCACAGTTATGCAAAAACAATGATCCACCCC
>VURO01006335.1:38353-51321 GCA_015108175.1 Pelvicachromis taeniatus
GCACAGTGTTGTCACCTTTCAGCTCTCATGCGTAGGTTTAAGTATTGCCAAATATTATTACTTGTATAGATGAGTAAGTATCTACTATATGACCAAAAATTATTTAATATAAGCTGGCAAAAGAAGCAATAAAACACTATACATTTAATTGTATTGCAAGCAAATTGTATATAAAGTATCCAAAGTACAAATAATTATTCTGCAGACAAAATGTTTCCCATCATTTATCTGTGTATTAATATTATTGCTGAAGATGTTAAGGCTGAGCTCATTTCAAAATGTCATAGCTGTGTAATCTGCAATATTGTGTCATATTTTCTAAAATCATATGTTTGTAGTGGCTGTCCTCTCAAAAAAAAAAACTGTTAATGAGCTCAGAAACAAAGCTTACATCTTGATTTTCTGTTAAAACATAATAATATCAAAAAATCAGAGCTGAATTAAAAAGCTTGAGCAAAACAGAGCTTGTCTAAAAAGTCACTGTTTAGTACAGAATGACCACCTTTATTCTTCAACACAGCCAGAACTCTCCAGCCAGGCGTGTTTTCTTGTACTTTCTATAAGGAGTCTTCAGGAATAGTTCTCCTTTCCTTTATTTGTCAAGATGATCCCACAGCGTTTCAATAATGAGGTCCAGGACTGGACTGAAAATGACTGAAAAAACAGGAGATTTCCAAAGAAAAACTGCGAAACATCTTCAGAATGTCTAGAAAATTATTACTCAAGTTCAAAAATTAAGAAATGAAGTGTGGTTCAAGACTTTTGAAACGTATTGTACATCATCTTACTTTCTTTTGTACAACTAAATGCGTACTGTTGTGAGAAGATGTCAATAATAATCAACATAAGTAGTTTTCTTTGGGCAGATTGAATGAAAAATGCCATTCAGTTTAGTTCAGTTCCCTCACGGTGTGATATCAAACTGTCAAGTGTCTTTTAAAGGGTGCAAATATTACACCACACATCCTCCACCAATTAGCCTCTGATGAGCAACAAAACAACTTTTCAAAGTTTTGCATGGCATTACTTATTAATTTTACTTTCAAAGGATGACAATTCCCAAGACTCATCACAATGAGTGTGGAAGCTCATTAATGGACTGGAATAGAAAAGTCTCATATGAACATACTTGCCAGAAATATAGTCTGTAAATCCTAATATATTAAAGTTTGCATAATCTTTTAACACATTTACTGTCAGATTTGATTTCAGCATACATGCTGGGGTGTTAATAGCTTGGCTCCATGTAAGAGCTGGCAGTTATTTCAGCCTGTGCCACTCTTCTTAGTCTTTTGAGTGTGATTTGATATTGATTATGGTACTGTTTATGCATACTGTATACATCCTTTAGAGTAGTTTAGGGTAGTTAAACTACCCTGCTCCTACTCAGTTGCTTTCAGCGGTTTATCACTGGGGTAAACCATAAGAAATGTTTACATGTGGATTTATATATTCACAAATTCACTCATAATCATGCAGATTGAAATCTAATTTTACATTTTAAACATCTTGTAGCATTAGCTGCGAGATAAATAATACATTCAAGTACTGTGTCCAAAGAAATTGAAATTGTAATAAGAAAAACAAAACCAACATATAACAAATAACACAAAACAAACAAAAAAAGTAGACAGAAATTGTATTCTATTCTAATCATTCTATCATTGTCCAAATACTGAAAGTCTGAAACAGATGAATTTGTATTTGTAATGCAAAGATTAACATAGAAGACTGAAACAGAGTGTAAATCATTGAGTATTTCATCTATGGTTCATGCAAATGGGACGAATCCAAGTAAGGAAGGGATAAGGCTGAAAATCAATAGGGCCGTGATCTTTCAGCCCTCAGGCGACTCCACTTTGCAGTCGTGATTCTCCAGTGAATATCACTGCATGTGCTCAGAAACACACATTATCTAATTGCTGGCAAATAAAGTTTGTCACTGAATCTGCAAATACAACTAAAAACATGCAAATAGAAACCAGGCAAAGAGAAAAATGTGTAAGTACGTGTAACTATATATATATATTGCCGCTGCCCGAAATGATTTGAGATGCACTTGAGAGAAAAAGGAAATAGATCAATTTTCCTTTAGATCAATCAGGAAACCCCACAGGCCAGGCTACACAGGAGAGAGATCATCCAGCTTATCAGCACACAGTTCAAAAGTCAGCAGCTGTGACTTGTCGAGTGAACACAGCATTGGTAACTTGCACATTTATGAAGGACCCTATTAATGATTAATGCAATATACAGGTTATGGAGCAGCATATGGTGGCATCCAGTCAATGTGTTTCTCAGGGAAGGTGTTGCTTATTTCAGCAAGACAATGTCAAACCAAAGCTTACAGAACGGTTCCTGCAAGTTTGTTTTTTTTTCCAGTGTGTCTTGACTTCAGTTGGTGGGCTTTTTCACACACCATCCCAATGTTAATGAAAACAGTGTAATATTAATGACAATCCACCCCAATGCTCTTAACCAAGAGACAAATTTCCTTCTTAGGATGAGTGATAAGTGATAGCAGATAGTTTGTCGATAACCAATGTATATGGGACTCCTTTTATGTTTCCTTTAGCTCGGGAAGGAATATCTTTGTTGTAAATTTTGAAAATGTTTTTTTAAAAGTTCTTATAAAGTTGGTGCTATTTCGATTTTTGCCATGGTGGCACTATAGCTCGCAGTATGGCAATATCAGTCTGTTAATTTGTTCAGCTACGATTTGAGTAGCTTTCCTCCACTGAATATTACACATAAACTAAAACAGCATTGTGATACAAAAAAATCGCGTCTAGATTTTCAGCATAATACCTTATAATTGTGTTCTTATTGCCAAATTGCACATGAATGATTGGAGCTCTCTTCAGCCAAAGCTTAGGACACACGGGTTGCTTTTTTGTTTTAATGTCTCTCGAAATCCTTTCAGATATCTTTTCAATCAACTCACTGTCTGCCAAATGAGAGTCCTCAAAGACCCTCCAGTGGGCATTGTGGCACTCTATGATGGGCCTGGCACTGGTTTCAAAAGAAGAGCTGAATCTATGACCTGTACAGGAGAGCAGAGGACAGAGACAGTTGACGGAGTGAAATCCTTCACGTTGCTGTAATGGGTATAATTACACAAAGAAAAGGGCTGTTAGGTTAAATTACCCGTGATATTCACCATGGATAATGGCAGAAATTCAGAAGGTTAAATGACACCAGGAGCTGAATGACTTTTGACATTAAGGTACTATTGAAAAGGAAATTATAAAAGAGCCTTTATGGGCAAATCCAATACCCTACACGTTGGATGATAGCAATTGGTTTGAAAAGACTTTAAAAAGGCTTTTTTTGTGAACACCTGTGTCTTTAGAAGCCATTGTGAGATAATGATTTAGTCTAAAAAGCATTGGCTGGATAGATTGTTTCCAACAGTGGAAGCTATTTGAAGCTTTCTTTGAGTTGCAGTGATGTCTGGAAATTGTCCTGCTGAGTGCCGCACCTACTCACACAAGTAACCCACTGCAGGAAAGGAAACACTGAACAGACTCGGGCAATTAGCTGTTTCGGTCTTATTGTCTCTTACCTCTGGTCTTTCAGCTACCGTCCAAATAGGATTGTATATGAAATTTTGGATTTTCTTCTTCACTTGGAACTATATTCTCTCTGGCCCAAAAGTTGTCCATTGCAGACAGCAAACTGCCCAATTAGTGGATGAGAAGGTAAAGGGGGCAGGGATGGACTGCTGGACAATTACCTCAAGTCACCCCACGGCAGCCACCCACACAACTAAGCAAGAGCGTGTATTGTTTATCAAATACTATAGGGAAAAAGAGGAGCCGCACACTGTAGATGTCATGCATTTTTCTACATTGACCAAGCTGTTGTGTGTCTTTAAACTTTAACTTTATATCATACAAATCAAGACTTCAACAACATTTTCTCCTCTTTCAAACTTTGCTAGACATCTGACAGCCAGTCACCCGTAGGCTGATTGGCTGAACATGGATGTTAAACACGTGAACACATGTTAAACACCTGATATTTATTGGAGACTCCTAGTATACTGTGAACTATAATTTATGTGAGAATCAGGGCCAGAAACAAAACCCTCAGGAAACAGAAAAATATGCTGGCATACAAGCATCCATAAGAATTACACATTTGCTTTTTCATAATGTAAAATGCAAACATAAATACAGCTCTTGTAAGCCCTATGCACCAGTGCATCTGGAATAAGGTACACTTCACAAAATGTAAATTGATTACATTTAAAGTTCATGAAAATCAGAATTCCCAGTTTATAACAATTATAACATAGTTTTGGCACTACTGGCAGGTCCTGTGGGAAAAGTAAAAAGGCATAAAAACTTGTCAACAGACTCTAGATTTCCAAATAAAATATGTGTGCGTGTGTGTGTGTGTGTGTGTGTGTGTGTGTGTGTGTGTGTGTGTGTGTGTGTGTGTGTGTTTTAAATAATGTAAAAACTGCACTTTCTACCTGTCCTGTCTTCCTTCTTTCACCCCAACCGGTCGCGGCAGATGGCCGCCCCTCCCAGAGCCTGATTCTGCCGGGGGTTTCTTCCTGTTAAAAGGGAGTTTTTCCTTCCCACTGTTGCTCATAGAGGGTCATATGATTGTTAGATTTTACTCTGTATGTATTATTGTAGGGTCTACCTTACAATATAAAGCACCTTGAGGCGACTGTTATGATTTGGTACTCTATAAATAAAATTGAATTGAATCTACGACTGAACAAAGTCCAATTGTTTTCTCTTTAGCCCAAATAAGCTGCTTCTAACATTTTCTTTGGTCAGGAGAGGCTTTGTATTAGGAATTCAACACCTATTACACCTATTAATTCAACACCCCTTTCCTGAAGACATCTGGCGGCTCTCAATACATTGACACCAGCTCCAGTCCGCCCCTTGTGAAACCTTCCCAAGCTCTTGAATGAACAGAGGATACTTGACAATTCTCTTAAGGCTGTGGTCATTCTCTTTTGCTTGTGCACCATTTCCTACACACTTTTTCCTTCCAGTCAACTTTTCATCATAATTCTTTTTGACTCAGCACCATGAAAACAGTCTGCGTTTCCAGCAGAGACATTCTGCGGACTACCCTCCTCGTTGAAGGTGTCCACGATGGTCAGTCAGAAGTCTTGCCCATGTTTGCATAGTAATTCATTCAAACTGAAATGGAATTTCTAGTAATTTGTGATATTGCATTTCTCATGAGCTATGAGCCATAATCATCAAAGTTCAAACAAGCAAAAACGTTTTAATATTTCACTTCATATGTAATGAATATAGAATATATGAAAGTTTACCTTGTTGAATTAAATTCTGATTAGAAATAAAGCATAAAAGAAAAACTTGATAAGAGCAGAATAAAATAAATAACATTCAATATTCAAAATACTTCAGGTAACATCTCCTTGTATAACATGTATATATATTTTTTTTATATAATATAATTATTTAACAAATTAGATGATTTTCTAATATTCACCCCCACCAAATAAATTGTAGTCTTCTTTAGGAAATGAAACTTGCTTAGTTACCATATGTTTGTTTGTTTAATAAGTAATAAGTGTGCACATGTCACGGGACTGCTGATAGGAATGAACCAATGCCATGTAAGTTACATAGCATTTTCTTCAGCTTAAAGAGCACTTCAGCCTATTTAAACTCATTATTTTGGTTTTCCAGCGTAAGAACAATGTTTTCAACAGCCTAGGGAGCAGTTTCCAGCAAAAGAACTAATAAACCCACTGAGCACTACCTACTTAATGCAACAACACATAAACAGCTCACAGCTAAACACAGTCACCAAGTTAAGAAACCAAGGAGCCGTGTTATATTATTTTTGTCAGTTCTTGGTGGAGGACAAAACACACCTATAAGCAAATATTGACTGACTACAATTTGCATGCCCTGATACTGCCTGATCAGAAGGTGACTGCTTCCAAAATATATACTAACAGCTTCATAGGATAAACAAAAAGATGACGACGTGATATCAACCTGCTCTGTTTCTCCCACATCGCCATTAAAAACATTGCATCCTCACCGCTGATCATCTGAATACGACAACAAGATTGATGATATTGTGCAAAAAGGCAGGTCAGTCTTTCATGCCCTGGTCATTTAAATCACTGACACATTTAGCGTAGCCAACATCAAGTGATTAATTATGCTCTCAAGCGCCATTATAATATAAACAATATCGTAACATGAAGTTTAAGTTATTTATGTTATTGAGCAGTGATATGCAGAATAAACAAAATGTGTCATGCCGCCAGTATCTGTTTCTACATAAGGCTTGATCTTATCAATAAAGGAATGCAGGAGACTGACATTTGGATAAATACAATTTCTCAGTTGGAAAATTTACTTCACAAAACGTCAAACTTTTTGTTCAAGTCAAATCTTAACACATCCATCATAGAGCAGGAGGCAGGGTACTCCCTGGACAGGCCGCCATCCTATTGCTGAGAAGAGACAAACCACATGCACACTCACATTCACACAAAAGGCCAATTGAGACTCACCAGTAATCTAACATGCATTTGGACTGCATGTTCTTCATGAGTGCTTCTTGGACATGTACTCAGGAACACAAACCCCTGTTTAATAGAATAGATTAAAAGATTGTGTCTTCCTCTCTTACACCACACCATGGTGTGAGTCTTGCTAAAGAGGGTCTGGGATTACAAACAGACTGGTCAGGCTCCAAAGTCAAAGAATCCAGTGAGCTCAGAGACCCTGTGGGAGACCCTGACCCTTCATATGCATAAGTTTGAAGGCAGTCAAAAGGAGGAGCATAAGGATCTTGATCAGCTTCTGCCAGCCTGTCCAGAATAAACTGCCTGAAGACCTCGTCCTCCGGGCCAACGAGGTGTGACTCTCGGAGGGACATTCGTATGCTGGCCCTGACATCTTCCCTTCGCAGCCTCCTCTCCCTTCTCCTGGGGTGGGGGCGCATTGGGACAGTAGGTTGGCAGAGGTCCAGCTCCACTCCCCCAACTCCTGATTCTCCATAATAAAACACCTTCTGCGACACAGTCTCAGGCAGCTCCAGCTCCTTCACCTCCACCTCACGTCCCACCTGCTGTTTTCTCCTGTGTCTCCTCACCATCAGCATTACGACTGACAGCACTGCAGACACAACACAGTAGGAGATCATTACAGTTAAACACCAGGGCATGAGCTTTGTTAGGAGAAAAAAAAAAAATCTACAGTGCCCAATGGAGCATGCATGCTGCGTACAAGCACGCCAAAAATGAATAGCTGCCAGATTTGTTTTTGTGGATGCAAAAACTCTAAATGATGGCAAATTAGGCAATACATTATTTTTATTTATTTATTTTTTTGATGCCGTTTGATTTTTTGTTTTTTACTTCAGCTCACATACTAAGAAAGTGTTCCTTTATCTGCTCCATGTGGCACAGAATACTAAAACTGTTGTTATTTTTTTTTTCTGCCAGGTTTTCATCAGCTATTGTTCTCGTCCGACAGAATGTTAGCATAGCAGGTTTTGTCATTAATCTTTCATGTGATGGGCACAGGGAGGACACAAAGCAGCCGAGGTCATAATAAAGCTCTTCACTATGCAAACCCATCAGTGTCCCAGGATGGCATTGCTACTGATGTATTGCAACCAATACGCACATTACCTGACATCATTGCTCTGCAAGCTTTCAGCATTTTAAAAGTGTGTGTTAAAGGCACGCTGGTGAGTCTTAAAAGGCAAATTCAAATGAAAGTGCAAATTTGTTAATGAAAAATCCTGCTATTTAACACACATTCATATACTTGCCAAAGTGATGTGAGCTGGAACTGCTTTAGCTCAACAGACCTGCTGGAAAACAGTGACTTATTTTAACAACAAAGTTTCAGTGAAGCTACCATTCGACGTTATAAAATGTCTGGTTTCCTTTTCCATAAGTAATATTGAATGAAAGTGAAATCTTCTCTGAATTGATTGTACAAAATAAAATTGACTCTTTCAGTGTATTTTTATTAAAGCAGTTCTTTTAAATGGAATATTCTAATTTGGTTAGACATTTTTCATTTTTTTATTATTACTTTATTCCAGTCAGACTTTGAAGTGACATTGTATCAAATCTGAAGTCTTACTTAAAAGTGGAAATTATAATTGTAAATACTTTAAAATGCTTCTACACTTTCTCCAAAACCCAAAACATTAGACAGAAATAACCCATGTAAATACAAAATTGTTAATGACAGTGATAAAAGGTACTTTAACCTACTTGACCCTGTGTGATACATTTTTTGTGATAACTGGCAATGAGTCTTTGACATCGCTGCGCAGGAATTCAGCCACATTGGTACATTTTAGAAAATTAACAGTATGTTTAATGCCATCCCAAAATATCTCAAATCAGTTAGAAATCTGGACTTTGACTAAACCACTCCAAAACCTTTATTTTGCTTTTTGTTTTTTTCAGAGATGGACGTGAAGGTATGTTTTGGATCATTGTCCTGCTGCATAACCCAAGGGTGCTGGAGCTTCAGGGCAGACACTGACGGCATTATCCTTTAAAATTTTCTGGTACAGAGCAGAATTCATCATCATTACCAATTACGGCAAGTTGTCCAAGGCATGGAAACCAACCCAAAATTTCAACTTTTTTCTCGTCGGTCCACAGAATATTTTTCTAAAAGTCTTGAGGATCATCACGATGTTTTTGGCAAATATGAGAGGAGCCTTTGTGTTCTCTTTGGTCAGCATTGGTTATCACCTTGGAACTCTCACATGATACCATTTTTGTCCAGCTTTTTTATTGTTGTTGAATCATGAAAACTTGTACGGAGCCGCTCTGATGACATGGTCCAAAAAATAAATAAATTGTAGTCACAAAATACTATTTCGAGGGCACGAAACAAGTATAACGTGCGCACGAAATGCTAATTTGTAGACCGCGGTCAAGTGAGCCCTCACTTATGAAATGACGGTCAAGCCAGCCGCACCTTCAGCCGCATCTAAAATGTTGTTGCACTATTCTTACGCATATTACAGTACGGGTGCTGACTGGCTTAGAAACATGACAGCCTTCTGTATCCTGCCATTATTCCCTCTCTTAGTCCTCAATATACTCCGAGTTTTGAAATATTACCTATAGTAAAGCAGCTTGGCTCTCAATATCCTGTTTAAATGTCTCTCCGTAATAATGGTTCCTTGCATTGCCGGGCTTTTCAAAATGCATTTGTAGCTCATTCCCAGCCTAAAATAAAACTCAATCATACTGTCTCTGTCTATGGTGTATAGGTTTAGCCTACTCTTCTGCTTATGTCTCTACGCAGCTGTCCAGGAATTGTATCAAAATTATGTGCGCAAGTTATCTATTTCGTGGCCACAAATTAGCATTTCGTTGCCACAAATAAGTATTTCGTGGGCACATTATACCCATTTTGTGCCCTCAAAGTAGTATTTTGTGGCCACAATTTATTTGTTTTTTGGACCATGTCATCAGAGGGGCTCCGTACACTTGCCTTAACTTAGTGAGACTTTCGGGTAATTAGATGTTTTTCTGAATTCTTTTCTGACCTCCTGGATGAGGCGTTCATGCAATTGGTGCAATTTTGGTAGGCCAGCCACTCATGGGAAGGTTTAACGCTGTTCCAATATTTTTCCATTATTTGGATAATGGCTCTCATTATAGTTAGTGGTCTTTGAAATATCTTTGTAAACCTTTCCAGACTGATACATGTCAATAAAGTTGGTCTCATTTGATCATGGCATGACGGGTTGCTTTTTTTGCAACGTTTAGGCTACTTCACTTTTTCAGACAGGTTCTGTTCAAGGGTTTTCTTAATTCAACAGAGCTGACAACAATCAGGCGTGGTTGTGGCTAGTGACATTGAACACTGCTTTCCAAATATGTGGCTGAGTGGCCAACTTTGTGAGTATTTACTTCATGATTTAACACGATGACAGTTGCTTTTTCAGGTTTTCTTAACAAAGTAAGTTATCATTTTAAAACTGGATTTTGGTATTTACTCGGGTTATCTTTTTCTAGTAATGGTTTGATCAGTTGAAACATCCAATATTCAAAACTTAGACAGGATGATATGCAATGTGACAACATTATGCTTGCTTACCTGTGAGTGTGACCAGGCAGAACAGAATCCCTAACAAGGTTTGTAGGCTCACGCCCATGGAGAGAGCAAGGGCTTCCACCCCTCCTGTGGGACAATGGCCTGCAGGCTGACAGCTGCACACGCTAATGGTCAGAGTGCTAGTACTGGAGAGGGCTGGAGAGCCACTGTCTGCCACCACCACAGGCAAAAGGTACTGGGTTCGATCCTTACGGGTGAAAGTACTCCTGCGTGCCACGATTCCAGCTGTGTTGTCTAAAAGGTATGCCAGATGTTAGAGATGCCCTTTTCAGTATCCTTAAAAAAACATGAGCAATCCCAGTGCGAATGCTGATGTGTCAAGAAAATACAAGGAGAAAAATCTGTGAAGTGATACACTTAATGCAATTTAAAATAAAAACCAAGCTCTCTACAAAGCCCTGTACCTTGTCAGATCAATTTCTGGTCAATGTATAAAAGTAAATTTGGAAAATGAATTTAACTTCTGCGTGTGCCTGTAAGACTTCATGAAGGCACTGAACAAAAAACTTCTTTGGAGTCAAATAAGCCTTGTGGCATATGGAAATGTGTTTTATTAAACTTGTTTCTTGATTCATTATTCATTTCCTGGTTGCTGACTGGACTGCTGTGCTTGAGTGGCTAACCACCCATACGCTGCACCTGCATACATTTCATTCTAACTTACTCAACACATTCAAACATGCTCTCTACTTTAACAGTGAAGTCTCTTCAATTTGCTGCCCATTTTCATTATAAACCTTAACAAAGGGTTGAGTGCACTCTAAGCCAAACACCTCAATTTACTTACTCAAAAAGCAGTCAGCCACACAAAAATACAACCTACAGAAGGATTTTCATCCCAGGATGAGTACCATGCAAAACATATCGCTGTCATTCTGTCCTCAGTCTAAGATCATTGCAGGTTATGACTTAGCTGTTGTTCATTGCTTTTCTGGCAGGAACCATATGGGACACCATGACTTCTTCTGGTTTCATGTTCATTTTTGCTCCACAGCCTAAAGCATCTGATGGAAAATGTCAGTGATTTGCAGGATTTGACATTTTTTGGAGCAAGAAGTATAATTATACTGATTAAGTTTATGCTGAAGGTCTCACTGCAATAGCCCTGAGTCACTCAGCAGCTGGTTCGTTGCACTTAGAGGGAAAACAAGTCGCACTGTGACCGATTACATTGTTAGACTGGCATCTCATTAATCTTTGTATTATTACTTTTGTAGTTTCTTAAGACTTTCTTTTAATCATTTACTGCACATGTTTTGGGGTGAATTTGGGGAAAATATGCCTGTCTTTTGAAAAAAGTTAAATGGGACTATCAGCACCACTCTCACTCACATACATACAGAAAATACAAAGCTTTAGCCTCTACAGGTACTTTTAGCAAAATGTTAGAAACGGGTCCAGCAGTGACTCTGATTCTTTCTCAAGCTTCCAAAACTCACAATTAGTCATCATGGCTTTCCAAAATGAATAATGGCATTACCTCATAGTGACATTTTGGCATGGATTGAATGAATTCAATAATACAGGGTAATAACTGCGCTTTAGAATCTAACTGGCCAACTTTGTGAGTATGAAACAGACACTCTAAATGATTCCCTTGTTGTGAGTCGTTATGCTACTCTAAGCGCTTGTTTGATGTAACTCAATAGTTACTGAATGAGCATGGTATCTAGTCATTCTAAAGTTTATCAGACACATTTGTATGCATTTGTATGTTATTGATTTGACTATAACCTTGATTATCTCTGATTGTGAAGTTTGGATTAATGCGCTTCTCGGGGACCATAGAGAAGTAGAAATGATGTCCTTCGACAGGGTCGTCTGGATCAACAGCACTGAGCAGCTGAATGAGCTGAGAGAACAAAAACACAGAAAACAGAAAAAACAGAGCTGCAAGTAGTGATAAAAATAAGTAAGGAGAATTGTATCCGTCTATTCATATATACATACACGTATAGAGCGCTAAACAAATTTATCAGACCACCTAGCATAGAAAATATGAGCATTTTATGAATCCGTCAAAAACTTGCTTACCAAAACGAAATATGTCTTTGTTATCAATACGTAAAAATACGTAAAAAAAGATACAAAAAAAAACCCCTAATTCAAATATTTATACCCAAACTTGAGCTAGTGCACTGATTTTCTCTGAGAAATTAATGAAGCATAATATTCAACCATATTTTTTTCTCTTCAAGAATGCAATAAATTACTGTAATTTGGCAACTTAACCAAAATTATTGTGGTTTGCTATTTTTTTTCTGCTTTTTTTGGAAAACAGTACATTTAAAAATACGTGGATAACAAAAATAATGAATTGTTAAATATGTATTAAATAATTAGCAATAAAATATCAATTTAATTAAAGAGCTTGCGCGTACTGGTGGAAATTTATTTTTTTTGGTAATTAGCAGTCCCGTTAATTTTAGGCAGCTGTGGCGTAAATTAACCTCATTAGATAATCTGTATCATCGTGCCATCTTAGGAAAGCCC
This sequence comes from Pelvicachromis taeniatus, assembly GCA_015108175.1. NCBI lineage: Eukaryota > Metazoa > Chordata > Actinopteri > Cichliformes > Cichlidae > Pelvicachromis > Pelvicachromis taeniatus. The sequence goes on from VURO01006335.1 coordinate 50,971, forward strand.
AGTTTATTGTTGCTGACACCTTCTTTATTATGATTTGGAACGAATATCTTCAGAATGACATTAGAGCATTACAGGAAAAAGAGGTGTAATGAATTATTTGTGTTAAATGCAATTACTATACTGAATAATAAGACGCAGAGATGTATTTCTATAGTTTCATTGATGTTTTATGCATGTATCTGTATCAATGTGTGCTGATTATTATTATCATAAAAAAAATGATAAAATTATTATTTTTATTATGAAATTATTTGTGATTTGGTGAATCAGAAACAATGTTTTTTTTACCCAAGTTGAATTAATTCTAGCTCTCACCTTACACTGCATGGTGACCAAATAAATTTGTTGAGC
>VURO01006337.1:1112-11445 GCA_015108175.1 Pelvicachromis taeniatus
TTTCGGGAGCCCCCCCCCCCCCCCTTTATCTCTCTAGCTCTCTCCCATCCTCCCCCCTCCTCCCTTCGCTCTGCCGCCGCCCGCCGCTCACACACCGGGCAGCCCCCTGAATCAAACCGAGCGGATCTAACCTACTTATCCATCCCGAAGCAGCAGCCTGCAGGTCTGCGGTCGGTCCGGACCGTCGGTCTGTCGGTGTGTCTGTGGGTCCGAGCCGGTCCGGTGGGCTCCCGTGTGTGAGCGCGTGCGTGTGCGTGGCTCTGACCCGGTTTCTTCGGCTGCTGTGGACCGGGAGAGCCGCTCTCTCCCCGCACCAACATTTTCTTTAATGACCGGATTTGTGTTTTGCTGCGCGATGTACATGGACAGAAGCAGCCTGACCAGGGGTGAGTCTCCGGCAGCATCACATACATCTGCACCGCGTGCACACACACTCCATATACCTGCTGACAGGCGTCGCACGGGCACGCGCGCACACGCACGGCTGCAGCCTCGCCGTGCTCGCCGCGTCTCGTTTGCCTTTATTTGATTCGGATAAATATATATATATTTTTTTAATCACTAGAACAATCCTGATGATGGGGGGAGGTGGGGGAGGGTGTTTGTGGGTGACACGCGCGCTCACTCCGGCTGTCGTGCACGCGCACACACTGACCGACATCTCGCTGCAGTGAATGTAGGCTAGTATGGCTGCATGATACTGCGTCTGCCAGATGTGAGGATGCTGCTGCTCGCAGCTCAGTTCAAACAGGCTTCATATAGAAAAAAAAAAACCGGACACGTGACTCATCTGCTGATCGATATCCGACACATGTCAGCAGATCGATTCTCTGTTTTATTCCATCATCACTCACACTGAATCAGAAACATCAGACAGACAGGAACCAATGAGGAGGCTCCATCACAGCCAGACTCGCAGTGTGTGTGTGTGTGTGTGTGTGTGTGTGAGTGAGATTTATTGATGGGCTCCTGATCCATCGATGTTAAATGTGGCTGTTCATTTCAGGCTGATGTTTGCTGCACAGCAGGATGGAGATGGTGTGATCTGAGTTTCTGTCTGAGCTGGTTTGTTTCTGCAGACAGACGCGGACACACCCCCTCCGCACGCACGCACACACACACACACACACACACTGAGCCTCACAGTGGTAAAATGATAAAGCTGAATTCTGCAGAATGGGCAGGTTGAGCATTTACATTTTCTTAAAGCTCTGGGCAACACGTCCCCAAGATAATTGTCATCCATTTAATCTTTAAATGGCTCCTCCATGAGTTCCTTACATCTCTTATCGTTTAGAAAGCTTGTGTTGAGTCTCCAGAATGTATTTTTTCTTTTTATTGCCCCAAAATGAAATTAAATAAACTTCATTTTGAAGTTTAGAATAGAGTGTCCCTATGTGTCGCTGATTTAAAGGACTAGAAACTTTCCTTGTGCCATACCCCTGTTTATATGATTCTTATAGGATGAGTAAAATGTGTTTTTAAATGGTATTTTTGTAGTTTTTTGTGTTCTGTGCTGCTGAGGTGCACAAAATTACGTGGAGCTTCAGTCATCCATGTACTTGATTTTGCATTTGGATTATTGTTGTTTCTTAACGTAGCCTCACCGGTCTCCTTTATAACCATAAGACTCGTAGGGAGGACTTGAGACTCACACTGACCTCCAGAGTGTCCATCTTGGCATGAGTTGTCTACGAATCAGAAGGTTGGTGGTATAATCCCCAGCTCCTCCAGTCCACATGTCCTTAAGATATTAAACCCCCAACTGCCCATAGACCATGGTCATGGCTGTGTGCATGAATGAGTAGAAAGAAGTGTATAAATACCAGTTCATTTACCGTTTCTGTGTGGTTGTGCGTTGGTGGTCTGTAGGTGCTCTGCCGCCCTCTACATGTTGTATTTGCATTCTGTCTGAAGGGGGCAGTGCCAAAAACACGTGGGCTGCTCAAGGTTATGTTTGTGCCGTTGTTGCTCCTCTAGTCCTCGAGTCCTGATGTTAAAAACTGAAAGCCGTCCTTCCTCTGTAGCCATTTTGTGATGGGTTTCTTCCTCGCTGTGGTCACCTGCTGTTGTTCCCATTCTTGTTCCAACTTTTCATACAATCATCTTTCCACCTACACGTAGCTCACTGACGTCAGGCTACACGCTGTTGCCTTTTTGAAGGACTTCACCCAAGTTTGTCTCTCTGTTTGTTGAATTCCCACCAGCGTTCTCTCGCTGAGTCGCCAGTGAGCACAAAAGTGTGAGCACGAATCAGCTTTCACAGTTAGAATCAGAATACTGTATTAATTCCTAAGGAAACTGTGTAAAAAAACCAAAAAAAAAAAAAAAACCTTGGTAGTGTATTGTCCAAGGTGACATGGTTGAAGTTCCCCGAGATCGCAATGAAGGTGCTCGGGAATCATCGGGAATATCCTGGTGCATTCATGATTTGCGGAAACACATCAAGCTACACTCCCGGTATTCCCTTCGACTCCGTGCTAGCGCTGTTAGCTCGTCCATCTTGTTTGCTAGCAACCAAACGTTCCTCATTATAATAGACACGGTTTGTACCCCCTCCTCTCTTTGAGCCTCAGACCGTTCTCATTCCCAGGACATCGAATGCTGCTGTTTTGTCATTGCTGGCATCGCAGATAAACCAAAAGGTTTCCTGTGGGGTTGATGTGCGAGGCACCAGGTTACACCCATGATGGCGTTGGACTTTCAGTCCTAACTAATGCTTATAAAGGAACTGTTGGCTTCTCATCGGATATTATATACTATAACCTAGTAGTTTTCAATTCTTTAACCCAAAACCTCCTTGTGATTGCTTTGGCTCTAACAGATTCCTTGCAGTTTGCATGGAAGTTGCCAACTTGACTGCAAAAAGGCGCCACCTTCTCACGGAGTGAAGGTCGAACGTTAAATTGAAGATGGTCTCCATTTCCGGTTCGTTTCGTACTTTGTGCTGGTTCCCCTCTGCTTGGCAGACAACTACCGATGACCACGACAGTGTGCAAAGCAATCACAGCGAAGTTTTCAACCACGCTCTTGTTCTGTGTTTGCGACTAGGGGCTAACTTTGGGCATCCCATATTGTCACATCTAGAGTCCATATCTCCGAGTTTTGGATGCTCGGCCCTGTTTTAGCGTTCTGCTCTGGACCATCGCGCCAGGCATGGATTATAAAACTCTGCTGTTAAAGGTTTTATTAGGATGTCAAGTTTGGGCTGGAATATGGAGGATATGGGCCGATGTCAGCAAAATGCTGCTCTTCCTAAATATGGTACTAAACAAGGGTGTAGTTGATTTTAGATGGGCGGGTATATTTAGACATGATTTCTTTGAGGTAAAGAGGAAAAACCTGTGAGCAGATGTTCTTTTCTTACATTTGTAAGTGTTCAAAGTCGAAGGATGGAGCTTGAAGAGTAAAAATATACATCAGTTCAATCCAACCAACGAAAACAAGGATGCCAGTAACTCATAAGAACGCCACAGCTTGCAGAACATGATGCAGACTGATGAGTGAGCTTCATTTAAAATGGGAACAGAGGATTTTGTGTCTCACTGTTCACATATCAAAGAAAATCAACAGTGCTGAAAAATAGATGACCTACAAACCAGTTAATCAGCTTACAGACACACCTGTCTCTGACCAGCTGTGAGTGATGGTAGACTGACCTGTAAAGCAGCTGACCTACCTGCACACACAACTCACAGACCAAACCCTTACAAGGATTAGGCAGCTGGGGGTGGCGTGGTGTGGCGTGGCGTGGTGGTTAGCACGGTTGTCTCACAGCAAGTAGGTCCTGGGTTTGAATCCTTTCTGTGTGGACATGTGAGAAAGTAGACGCCCTGTCCTACCTTGAGTCTTACCTCCTGACAGCGATGATAGGCTCCTGCCAAACTTGAATTAGAGAAGAAGAAGAAGAAAAGAGATTGATTAAAGTATGTAGCGGGCTATCAGCTCCTGGCTGAGTCGGTCACTGCTTATTTTTATTGGGTGGGAGGGAGGGCAGTGATTGTTGGAGGTTCAACTCCTTGAGAATTTAACATTTGGTGATTACCAAATGTAGTGCAGTCGAAGGATCGACCCATAGCCAAAACGTTTGCAAATAATTTCAGTAATAAAATCAGTAATATTTGTAGCTGCATGATGCCTGCACTGGTGCCGATGCTGTGCTGGTCCGTTGTGGTTAAGAGAGAGATGTATGTGAAGGCGAAGGTGAGCTACATTTCCACACTCACTGATGGCCTTGAAAGAAAAAATATCTTTGATAAAAGCGTTAGAAATGAGCATGAAGAAACCTGAAACCTGAGGGTGTTGGCAGGTCTGACTGAGGAACAAAGTCAAGGCGTGAATGTCCGTCGACAGCAGAATGTCACCAATCGGTTAGTGAGGACCCTTTTATGAAGCCTGGAGCTGAAGTCTTCTCCGTCTTCTTATTGTTTTAAAACCGGATGTAATGACCAAGGGGTGGAGCTAACTGGGAGACGGAGGGTACCCAAACATGGTCTGGGTAATGGAGTGACCATAATTTATAAAGTTGGCGAATATTTTGGTGAGTATGGGTATCAAACCCACGACTGGGCCCGTGAACACGTTAAGTTACTTGAGCTAACACTTTAACATACCTGCCCACATTAGTGCCCTGAGGTGTTTCTAGAAGGACTTCGACTGCAGGTCCTCCTCAGCCAAAGTCAGAATCGCCTAAAGGGTTCGTTGAACCTCCTTGGTGATGAGCGGTACATGGGGAGTGTTTAAAACAGGAAGTTGTTGCCGGTGTTGGAGGGGATTGTGGGAAATGGTGTGTGTGGTCAGTTTAGCCTGAAGTAAATCTTTTCCAGTCTGTTGATTTAATGACTGCTGCTCTTAACGGCTCTTTCTAAACAACTGAGACACCATCTGCTCTACATCAGCCTGTTGATGTTTTCCCATGACCTCCCATCACGTTCACATCTGCAAACACACTCCCTGCCGTATATAACTTAATTACTGTGTGTACTACACACACTCACAGCTCCTGCAACTCATAATTTTACTGCTCTGCTTTCAGAGAAACATAATTATCATCTTAACAGTTCGTAGACCGGGTGTTGATCTCCATCACAGGTCACTCTGTTCACTCAAACGGCTAATTTTCTATGCTAACTCTAATTTATTACTCCACTGAAATATTAAACTATTTGTTCATTGGGTAAATAATCTGCTTCAGAGATTTTAGAGACTTTTAAAAAATCTGTTTAACAGCAGACTTTTAGAGGCAAATCACTGGTATCGCCCCCTGGTGGCTGTTAAATAGACCACAGGTTTAAGGCACTTTCCCACTGGCTTCACTTTTCAGTGACGGCAGCTGTCCATCTTTATACTTTCTATGGGTAGTTAACATGTTTTTATTTCAGTTTTTTAACACTAATGTAGAGGCTTGCACAGTCGCCTAAGCAGTGAAAGGCCTCAGATCTCTGATCCCAGTGGGAAACATGAAACTCGTTTGGGATTGCGTCATGAAGGGCATCCGGCATAAAGATATGCAAAATCGAACGTGGGGCACGTTATTCAAACGTGAATAATTTAAAGACTTTTGATTATTATGATAATTATTTTATTTTGATCATTATGAAAGTCGTGACCAGCTGTGCTATCAGCCACTGGTCAGTGAGGTTTTACCATTTCACCATTGTGGCATTGTAAAACTAGAAGGGACAAGTAAGGGGTGGATGTGACTGAGAAACTCAGCAACACTGCAATCAATCACAATTACAAGTTAGCACCACCCTAAAGCAAAACTTGTTGACCTTCTATTTCAGTCTCAATTGGTCCATAACTTACAAAACGAGCATTGTGTTCTATTCAATAAAACTTTAAGCTCACGATTGAGGCCGTAAAGTCACCCGGAGAGTGTTTAGTGAGCTCGTAAATCAAAAGAGCAGAAGGGTCGTTTTCTCATAGACGCAACACAACTGGACTTGTTCTTGCAGCCAGAGAATTCGCCTCCTTATCGAACCACTATTCGGACCTGGAAAGGATAACAATGAAGTCAAAGCATGAAGTCAAATATTACATTACAACATAAAGTAAGTATTTAGGAAAGACTTAAGCCTTGGTTAGACCTGGTTTCTAACAAGGACTAATTCAACACTGAGCAGATTTCTGTGGATATCTTTTCCCTCTTTTCCACACCTTGTGTTTTTTGTCTGGTCGTCTATTATGCACAGCCAGGGGACACTGCATCAGTTTCTTGAGAAAACCACATGGACACCCTAGTATGCATCTCTGGGGTACCATGGCGACGCAAAGAGAGTCAAGCCTGATCCGTGGATCCTGAATGGCCCATCGGTTTCCCCTGTTATCACCGATCGAGTTCAGTGTTGAGAAATGTCTCTGTTCCCAAGGGGCAGTCACTGCTGCCTCTGACACAGGAACATTAAGATGATTTGCATGAAATAAGAAAACGGGAACAAGAACAAACAAACAGAATAAATCTTTGCCTGAGTTTGTGCACGAAGCTAAAAATGAAATAAATTAACACGAGGTTAAGTCATTGTCAAAGGCGGGAGTAGAGAAGTCCTAAATACACTTTGATAAAACGGCAATAAAACCATCACGGAACAAGAAGGGCCACCAAGGCCATGGCCCTATTTCACAAATTCTAAACAGCGTGGTCCAGTATGTATGACTTCTTCCCTTTATGGAAAAATTAATGGAATAAAAAAAAAAAGACAATAAAAACACCCTGTCTGAGGAATCTGGGATCTATAAAACAAGAGCCAACAATACTATAAAAAATATAAGCCACATTTAAAATACTGAAAATCAAAAGTTCAAAGTCTCAGTGGTGAAACATAAAAACCCGAAAAAGGAAGTGAAAAGTGAAATAAGTGAAAAGAACAAACACATTCGGCTGAGTCACTCCCGTCTCCTCGCTTCTTTAGAAGTTAACGAGTTTAATAGAGAAAGTTTTTCGGTTTGATTGAATACGAAGGCTGTTGGCGTGTGAAGAACAGCTGAAGTTAAAGCTTCTGAAAACAAAGAGCCGCAGAGAAAATGTCTCCTGGATTTAGAGGAAACCTGCCGAGAGTTTGATGGAGCTTTGGGATCGGCAGATAGAAAGTACAGTAATGATGCCTGAAGGGGCAGCAGGAGTCTCACAGCTGCTCCAGTTCGCTTCTCATTGTAGAAAAATAAGGTTAACGATGTCCGGGCGATCAGTAATCAATAACTTCACTCTGCTGAATGAATTTATCATGAAAAACAAAATGCTTTTATTTTGGTGACCGAAGACTGTAACAGTGAACTAAAACCTAACCAAAATTCTTTTTCACAAACATTTTTATCTAACTGGAATACAACCTAACACAAACACTGTTACATTTTTGCCTCTTCCTCAGGTCCCTCCTCCTCCTCCAGTCCCAGCTTGCTGACTAAGAGCCTCTCTCTGGAGCCGTCCTGCTCACCGTGCGGCCACCTGGGGGCGCTGGATGCCGACTCTTCGCAGCAGCCGAGCTCCGACCCGGGGCGCAGCTCCTCCACATCAGGACCCGCCTCCCTGGAGGGAGGGGCAGAGCTAGCAGAACGCCGTGGCTCTGCGAATGGGCTCCTGCTGGTGAACGACACGGGGCCTCCGGAGCTGCCAGCTACCACAATTACACCACCGAGCAAGAGTAGGCCGCCGCTGCCGGGACCCAAACCTCAGGGTAAGAATTTGATTTAATTTTTTTTTTAACTCATCCATGAGGTCATCACTCACCTGTAACCCCGCCTTCCACAGTACCACCGAAACCCCCCCACCTCCAGCAGCAGACAGGGGTGCCCAGACCACGCCCCCGAGCACCAGACAAGCCCCTCCCACCTCCACCCCCCTGCAAACCCCTCCCAGCGGACCCTCGGGCAGTCCGACCTCCACCTATTCGTGCAGACGGCACCGCCTCCCCCACTTGTGTCCTGTCACTCATCGAGAAGTTTGAGCGGTAAGTTCTGATTGGTTAAGGAGGACTGATGTCATTATGTGAGGCTTTTCTGTTTGTTTATAGTGTGTTTGCTTACAGGGAACAGATCATTGTGGTTCCTGACATCACCGGAGGGGCGCTGTGTCCCCGCCTCTCCGACCCCCCCTCCTCCCTATCCTCCTCCCGACCTTCATCGCCAGCGTCATCACTGGCCCCGCCCCTCCCCGAAGAGGAGCCTTCCTGTGAGCTCACGAGCCATGACGACATCACACAGGGGGATGAGGGTGAGCCTGAGGGTAAGGATGAGGGGGGAGTGGGCGATCTACCTGATGAGGAAGATGACAATAATGACGACGAGGGTGATGACGATGACGATGATGAAGAGCTGGCGGCTGCGTGCAGGGACGATCACCATCAGAAGCGTCTGTCCATGGAGTCAGGTTACAGCCCCTCAGAGAAACATGTGGAGGATGATGTGGTTGCCGTGGAAATGAGGGAGCAGCAGCCGCAGCCGGTGTTGCTTGACCAATCAGAGTTGCCCTCCGAGCGTCTGTCCCTCCCCTCCTCGCAGACGGACGGCAAGCTGGCCAATCGAGACAGCGGCATCGACAGCATCAGCTCTCCATCGCACAGCGAGGAGCTCTGCTTCGCAGGTGTGGATGACGGGGGCGTGGCGTATCAGTGCAGCCCCGCCCTCTTGCCCAGACTCTCCAGCTCATCCTCATATGCCGGGGAGGGAGGCGAGGGGGAGGGGGAAGAGGGGGAGCCAAGGGCAGGTGCGAGGCGGAGGAGGGAGTTTTCGGAGGAGGGAGACAGCGACCTGGAGGAGGAGGAGGCGGAGCTAACTCTGGTGCTGGCCCCTCCCAAGACAGACCGACAGGACTCTGCTGAGGTGAGGATTGAGGTGATCTAACCAGGTTTCCTCAGGCTGATGTGAGCCGTTACACACCTGTAATTTTGCTTTTGATGAAACCAAAAAGGTCACAAAAGAGCATTTATTATCTCAATTACGTATACTGCTAAAAACCCACCAATGGCCGGTGTTTGCACACCTGCATTAGACTTGGTGTAGTTACAGTTGAGAATACATTTAAATATGTGAACACATTTAACAATGTGAACCATGAGAAGCGTAACAGGAAGGTTTAGCATCAGAAAACATGACTGACAGCAGCCATGTCCAGCATGTCGTTCGGCTCGTATCATCACCAAGTGTTTACGGTAACTGTTATTATTATTATCTATGTTTTCTGTTCCCACAACAACCCCCAGCTGGTCGTGGCAGATGGCCCCGCCCCTCCCTGAGCGTGGTTCTGCCTGAGGTTTCTTCCTGTTAAAAGGGAGTTTTTCCTTCCCACTGTCGCCATAGTGGTTGGTATTGGCAAGCAGTGATCTACCTATAAATTACAAGCATTAATAGCTGTATTAGTTCTAAATATGTGACTTGAACTCGGGCCTCTGTCCAGCCTCCACGTTTGGGCGTTTTTATTATTTTACTGTGCACTCACTCGTTTAACTGTCTCTGTGTCCAGATGTCTGTCCAGCAGAGGGTCTTCAACATCGCCAATGAGCTGCTGCACACAGAGATCGCCTACGTCTCAAAGCTCCACCTGCTGGACCAGGTGAGTCGAGAGGGGTCTCTTTGCGTCCCTCGCCTCAGCCTGTGAGCCAATAGGAAGAGAAGCTGCCCTTCACACTAGGCGTAGACTGTGATCTTACCCTAGCCTTCAGCCGCTCGCAGGTCTTCTCCTCCTGGTAGAATCAGTTTGTCTGTTAGCCGACTTTCACATCAGTGAGCTGTCGCTGTTGCCATGGAAACCCCACAGTATTCCCACTGCAGGCTTGACGGGTGTGAACTTTTTCCTGTTGTGAGAAATATCAGCCCGACTGAAGCCATCTCCTCCCACAGGTTTTCTGCGCCAGACTCCTGGAGGAGGCTCGGTCTCGCTCCTCCTTCCCCTGCGATGTCGTCCTGGGGATCTTCTCCAACATCTGCTCCATCTACTGTTTTCACCAGCAGTTCCTGCTGCCGGCGCTGCAGAAACGCATGGAGGAGTGGTGAGCGTCCATCTCCTCTTTTTCTTGTCCTGCTCCTCCTCAGGAGCTCCTCTTACTCCCTTTCTCGTTCCCACAGGGACTTAAACCCGCGGATCGGTGACATCTTACAGAAGCTGGCTCCCTTCCTGAAGATGTACGGCGAGTACGTGAAGAACTTCGACCGAGCCATGGAGCTGGTGAACATCTGGATGGAGAGATCGACTCAGTTCAAGACCATCGTCCAGGAGATACAGGTGCAGTTTTTTAGCTAAAGTTCATAGAAAACCTTCACGATTCAGCTAAAACACGGAGAACCACATGAAGAACTCAGAGTAACAAACTGGAGATGGGGGGGGGGGGGGGGACAAACT
>VURO01006340.1:10509-27043 GCA_015108175.1 Pelvicachromis taeniatus
TTATTTTCTTATCGCGTCACTGTTGCCATGGAAATGTGTTAATCCCCAAAGGTCAGGTCATTTAATGAGAGCTACGTTTCAGTGATGTCTGATAGGAACAAATCATCGTACCACATCGATAACTGTGCTGTACTTTACAACACACAGAAAGAAGGTTGGTTGATACCTGTGGATTCTGGCATTTGTAATGGGTTTATGGGTATGAGTACTTGCTTTACTGGTAAAATAATTATGTACACTGGCTTGTAACATTTATTTTCTTTTTTGATCTAGATCAATTTTTTTTGTTGTCATGATTTACCTCGTGGCTGGTTAGTTTGGTTCAAGGCTAATAACTCTTTTTAATGATGATTTTTGGAAACCTCGATAGAGAACGTGAATAGGAAATTCACCCCTACAACCAAAGCGCTTAAAAAAGTGGACAAGCGCAGTTGAGCTGTATACTCCAAATTTTACAACATTAAAAAAAGTTATTTATAGCCTGGTGTAAAACATTTTTGGCCTCTATGTTTAGAGTCAGGGATGTTTAACTAACAGATGTGCCGTCACAACACCGGCACAGAGCTATTGGTTGTCTCACCTTCTCGAACTGGAATCACTGAACTGCATTTCTCCAGTTTTTTTGTCTCGTAATTAAAACTATTTGCTGCCAAAGTAAAATGGCAGACATTTTCACATTAAAAAAAAAAAAAGAATATCAGAATGAGCTGGGAAACATGATCCTCATGTATCTGCTTATGAAACGTTGTACAGGGCTTTACCACAGGGGAAAATGGACCCTATTTTATGAAGGGAAGGGATCTACCAATATCACACAATTCATAGTGACACATCCAGATTTATATGAAAACAAATGATCGCCATGACTCACGCGTGATGCAGACCATGTAAAACGGTTTTCTATTTCATAACCTGCTGATACGTTTGGACTCTTCAGTGGGAGGACATATTAAACCCACAGGCAGAAGAGACGCTGTGAAAAAGGAAGTTGCCTCTTTAATTTTTAAAAATCTGTATATATAAAAAAATTACAAGCAATAATAACATTTCCAAAGTGAATTTAAGGTTTATCATAACTCGGTTTGCATTCGTTATGTCCTCAGCTTCTGGAGTTGCTGTATTGCCAGCCTTTAAATTTTAACATGAATTAATTTCACTTGTCACAGAGATTCTTAATAAAAGCGGGCGTTACGCTCGATCATCTCTCCAGCGACACGAGAAAATCCGAGTGGACAGAAAAAACAGCTAATGTCAATGTGACTCATACTTCATTTTACTTTGTAACCTACATGTATTGCCTTTTCTTTCAAATACGAACCATGGTCATTAAATCTTAACTGTTTTTTTTATTTATATGGCCTACGTTAAAAAAACAACAGTACGAACACTTGTGACACTTGTGACAGTGAATCTAATATTCACTTTTTGCGTTTGGAGTCATTGTGTCTCCATAGCTGACCCACATCAGCAACATGTGCTTTCACGTTATTAAAGAGGCTCGTGGAGGTGCCGTCATATTCTCTGAACTCTGTGACTCTTTTTGTTTCGAAGTCCTGATAAATTGTCCTCTGCAGCAGACCTCGACCCCATGATATTTTCCATCAAGGTCAAAATAAAGTGCTTGAGAGAGAGGGAAAAAAAAAGGGAGGTAATTTCTTGGACTGTTCGAGCACAGTCCCAGTTAAAGTGTGCAGAACACACAATAATTCCTCTGGAGTTTTGATTAATAGCATCGCATTTAATTCAAAGAGCTGAGTGGTGAGTATCTGAGAGAGAACGATGGACAGAGAAGAAAGAATAAAGAAAGTGGAGACAGAGTGAGAAATGGGGGGTGGAAAGAGGCACTCAATCCCTTTTTGTATGACAGTTGCTTCAGCAGAGGATAAGCTATTGTTGACACTGCATCCCTGCAACGACTTTCAATTCATTTCTGTTTAGTTTTGTTCGGTACAAGTCAACACCTCAGTTTTACCAGCTTCTGTGCAATTCAGCTGAAATTTCTGTTGTAGCTGTTTTATTAAAATCATGATCATTTGCAAAGGCAAACTCCTCCAAAGGAAGATCTTTGAAAGTGAAGCAAGAAATAACAGCAAGTATTTTTGTATCTCGGCACAACACGGTGCTCGGTGCAGTTTGAGAGCGAAGAAACATTTGTGACTTTGAGTTTTGTTGCATTGATTTATTTGTGGAGGCCTCGTCTGAGATAGTATTCTGTCTGTATCGGTGGAATTGGTTTTCTTTTTGCTCGGTCTCTGGCCGGCGGCTTTATTTCAGGAGCCATCTGTGGTGAAAGCACGGTTGCAGTGTGAATTTGACCGGTGTTGTATACATCTGCTATGACCTGATAGTGCCACTGTTGGCCTGCATAAACAAGCAGCTCCAGTTTTTGTTAAAGATTTGGCTCAACACACCCCGTGAAAAATGAATTTTTAATATGTTGCGTAAAAGAAAAATATCTTCTCATATTAAACCTCCCCTTTAAAAAGCAAAAATACTACAAATATGTGTGCCTTTGATGTGTTCTTCCACTTTAAAGTGAGGCTGGCGAGATAAGAATCGCACCATCCCATCTGCTGTGCTCCCTGTCACCAGGTCTTGTTTGTCAGTCCTGGTTATTCCATGTTCACTAATACTGGTGCACATCTGTGTTCCCTGATTTGCTAAGAGAGCGAGAGAGAGAGAGAGAGAGAGAGCGAGAGCATATACATTGAGGTGAGTTAATTTGAACACCAGCCAACAAACATTTAATTTTCTCTGAAGCTCCACCTTCACATTCCCTCCACTCTGTATCATTAGCAGAATATATTAGTCTCCACCTTTTCAGCTTGCCAGCTAAAGCACCTATTAATATTCATATCCTGATTCTAATGGAACCAGGAAAGCCAAAAACAGCATTGGTTTTAGGAAGAAGGAACTGCTCTCCGGATGCTATTAGGCCATAATGCACATACTACAGATCGGTGCAGACATGCGTGTGCAGTACTGTGCAAAAGTCTCGAGCCGCCCTTCACCGTTTGGCTGTATGGATTTATTAAAACATGCAAACATAATTGGAAACGCGGTGAAACCGAGTTTGTGCGTTTCTAACAAGCTTGAAAGTCGATGTTTGGTATGAGAACCTTTACTCTGCAGCATAGCCTGAACTCTCTTAGCTGGCTCTCTTGTACTTTCTTTAAGAAGTCTTGTTTCTTAGATGTTGGTTTTATTTTGTCCTATTCTGTGCTTTCCTTGCTTAAACTTGGCTTCTTTATAGCCACCGCTCTCCTGAAACTATTTCTGATTAGGCTTCAGCAAACGCTAAATGGTTCAACTGAAGCGCTAGATGCATCTCTCAAGTCCTGTGTCAGGTTTTATGGACCTGGCTTTCAGATGCTGTTCATCTGATGCAAATTGTTTTTAGGCCTACACTTTACCATGCACAAGATTGATCACATTTTTGGTAATAGCTCTTTGGGGAATTATGTGTTTTTGTTTTGTTTTTTGTCACAGAAAAAAAGTGACTAAAGATAAAGTGATCTAAGCTAGGTTGCCTGTTATGTCTTTGCATTTGTTAAGCCACCTATCCGTGACCTATGAAACATTAAAGCATGATAAAAGCACCTGACTCAAGCGACGAACTGAGTTTTTCTGTCCTTCCCCCCACAGATAACAGGCGATTGTTTAGTGTAGGTAAAGTGCCTGTGCTTGAATGATTCATAGGTCACTGTTAAGTAGCTTGACAAACACAATTTTTCTCTGAAAATGCTCAGGTACAAGGACTGGAGCGAAATCAGTGAAAAAGTAGCCAACGTCAAAAAAATGGAAGACCTTCAAATAGCCTGAAGAACCACATTTACAGCAAAGAAAACACAACTTACTCCCTGAAAGCAAAATACAAAGAAATGAGGGGTTTCTCAAGACCTTTTCACAATACTGTTCACATACACATGGGTGATCATTTAAAAGGAAAAAACCTTAAACCATGAGATGGACTTCATAGCGTTCCAGAGATTCGATGCCAATGCACAGTGGAGATGTTGTGGAGGCCCGTCACAGTTTATGGTGTTTTACCTTTAATTTGTCACCTGTCTGTATAAACATACGCACACCGGAGTTACCCATGAATAGATTTGTGTGTTTTTGTAAATGTTTTAAAGGTGTGTGTGGGTGAGAAATAGAAAATAGGCTTAGTTGTAGTGAAATTGAATTTTAATTGGCAGAAAATGTCGAGCTCTAATCTGATTTCAGTTTTGATTTTCTTTGTCTATCTGGTGGAAGTTGCAACATCTTACCCAACGGAGAGCTTAAAGTCATATTGGCCTTTAAAAGGCCTGATTTGTGTTTTGTATTTTAGCCGTTATATTAATGATAGCTCTATGGATGTGTAATATTGTGCTTTTTAAATTGCCATTGAAATGCTTTTCACTTTAATATGGAGTGTTTCAGCAGGGTGCAACACATAGATGTAGTCGGTAAGGTTGTCCTTGGCCATTTGTGCTGTAAAATGTGTTTTCCTGGATGCTGTGTAAATGGATTTAAGCTTTACTCACCCTCCCACTCAGCAGATCTCCCAACCATACTCAATCCTCCCTGCATGATGCTTCAGTATTTCTTCTCTACCGGGCTTCCAATAGTCTGTGTGTGTGTGTGTGTGTGTGTGTGTGTGTGTGTGTGTGTGTGTGTGTGTGTGTGTGTTGACATGTATGCTGCATGTGTCCGCGCATGTGTGTCTTGCTTGGTGTGCACTGCGGTATGCTTACTGTTGCTTTGCATGCTGTCCTGCACAACTGGCTCACAGTTCTGTTCTGATTGTCTGTGATTTATGTGG
Source organism: Pelvicachromis taeniatus (assembly GCA_015108175.1). Lineage (NCBI taxonomy): Eukaryota > Metazoa > Chordata > Actinopteri > Cichliformes > Cichlidae > Pelvicachromis > Pelvicachromis taeniatus. The sequence continues at coordinate 15,317 of VURO01006340.1, forward strand.
CCCTCAGCTTGGATATATAAGCGTCCGTGTGTGCGTTTGCAATCGCGTCATGTCTCCAGGCACATGTGTGTATGTGTGTATAGTGCCTTTTGTCATTCAGGGTGACCTCATGCACCTACTAACCTGTCCATCCACACGTCTTCAGGCTATTTCACTTAATGTGTTTGTGCGTGTGTGTGTGTGTGTGTGTGTGAACAGAAACGGGTTATATGGGACTTTGTGATAGTTTGCTTGTTTGTTACACTCACTGTGTGTGAGACTTGACTGTATGTAGCGATTTGTTGCATGAGATATTTGCTAGATACAGATGTGTTCATTAATGTTGTTTACTGGAGCGCTGTTGCACCAGGTGTATTGATCCACACCAGGCTCTCTGAGTGCGTGTTTGTAGCAGTGAGACTATTGATCTGTACCACTCCCAATAGTGTTTATTCCTGCAGCAAGTCTGTCAAAAGCCAAGTGTAAGTAATCCCTCCTCTGTTCTTCCCCATTTTCTGCTTTTACCCCTCTTGTACAATTTGTCTCACTCAGTCAGATTCAAATATAGTTTTAAATGATATTTTTCCAATTTTCCCTCCAGTTTGCTCTCTTGCTTTTTAAATTCTGTCTACTTGGTCTGTTTGAATCTTGTTGATTTATTTTCTTTGATTTGCTTTGTCACAAATCGCTGATAGATGGATGCTCGTGCTTCTTTGTATAACACAGACATACTCTAGCATCAAATTACACTTGCTGCACTGTAACAAAAATTCCACAGATAAATGTCTTTTTAGCAGCAAGTGGAGTCCTGTGTGTGTCGCTGTGTGTAGTAGCTGGTGTTTGAAGCTGTGGGGCTCAGGCTATCTCTCTAATTGCTTTTGACTTCCAGCCTTCAAACACATTACCATGACAAGGCAGACTCTGAATCCAACTGTATAACATTAATTGTTTGCCAGAGCTGCAGTATGGCAGATGAAAGCACAAAGACACATGCTTGCACATACACACTATCTTTAATGGTGCCTAATTGCCACCCGCATTTCAGCCAGTGCTTAGGCAGTACTTTAATTTGCTTTAATGTTTAACAGTTTCTGTTATGCTGAAACACTGGTGTGTTTAAAAAAACATTGCAGTGCTAGATATGCAAGGGCTTTCCCACTCTACAGTATGCCAAGTTCAGTCTCCTGTACTAAGTCCAGTGGATAGGAGGAGTATTTGCAGTTTTGCTGACTCCAGCAGCTCAGATGGACTGAGTACAGAATAAAACTCTGCGTTACTCTATTGTGACAAGATAATCTTTAATTTTTTTTTTTGGTGGGGGGGAAAATTGGCTTAAAACCTGTTATCCAATATGTAACAGAGAGTGGTCTGTCACCTCAGGAACTGGATGACTAGCCATTGTTGACTGGCAGGTCCTGATGGATGGATATCTCCTAAAATATTTATAAAAAGGTTTATAAAAAGAAAATTAAATGTGACTAATTCCATGTTATGATTTACTTATTTAGTCCTAGGCTTGATGGAGGTATTTATTTTTCCTGTCTTTACATTTTTTAGATGGATTTGTTGCTACACTGAGTGACTTCTTGTGTATGACCTCCGGCTTTCAAGTAGAGACTCTTGTTTTGAACTTTTACCCGTTCTCCTGTGTGATCCCTGCATTTGAGTCTATTTCATATTTTATGATTGATACAATTGCAGTCTAATTTGGGAGAAAAAAAAAAGACAGTCGCTGTGGCAAAATGTGTTTAATGGGGGCTTTATTGAGCCAAACTTACTTGTATTACTGCATTAATTGTGTGGTTACAGTAAAGCTGTATACCACACACTGTAGCCTGATGTGCACCTTCCCTGATAAGCAGCTTTAGACTACAACAACTGTGACTGGAGCACTTTACATTAATATGCTGTGTTAACACAATACCTTGATAGGAAGTTGTATCTCGCTTGTTAACAATGCTTTGCAATGTAAGTTTTCTTATTTATATAGCCCTTTCTATCAATGTATGGACTCGGTTGGTTCTTAACCTTTAACCATCAGCTCAGTGGAAGGCCCACGTTAAATCATAGTATCTGTGTTCCTTTACCATTTGCATAGAGGACAAAATTTAAATAATTTCAGAGCAAAGACAAGACTAACTTTACGGGAATATTCGGTGTATCGGACTTGAATCCTAAAGGGTCAAGTCTTCCCTCTTTCCTGCATTTCCGTAATAGTATAAATAGTATAAATGCAAACACTGACAGTGCCAACTAGAGCATACTGTAGGCTATATGGGGCGTCAACACATCCTGCATTGGATCAAACTTTACTTGGGTGGGATGGATATGTCACATTTACTAACTGTAACAATTTCTGTGACAACATTTTAATAGTTAATGCTGTTTTTAAAGCTTTCTGTAAAAACAAGGTATCTTTACGTTAATGTTATCAAGCAGAAGTTAGAAGTCATCTCTTTCTTAAGTTTTCCCTCGGCCACCATCAGGGTTACAAACGACAAGAACAACAGAGAGAGAGCCAGTTACTAGCCCTTTGGGTATAGCATCAGTGAAACTAATTGTAGTGTAACACTTAGGCACATGATATTCCTCTTTCTCACAAGGGTAAGCTGACATAGCGTATATTTTCAAATAAAAAAGAAAGCATATCAAATGATTGGAAATGTACGTAAAACATGAAAATTTCAGGGGTTCAAGTGCAGAAACAGTTTGTTTCTATATAACTGACCGCATATATGCAGATTCATTACAGTCCTATCATTACTCAGGACTGGTGCATTTAAACAATTCCAAGCCTGTTTTTATTTTTTAGCTTTATTATTTTTGTGTCTCACTGGACAATGCCAGTAAAATACATGGATTTGTGACAGAGTTGGGTATTTGAGTGGATTTCGCAGGATGGGAAGGAACCTGAATAGTGGTAAGGTGCAATGGTTTAAAAGAGAGGTGAGATAGTAATAATAAGATTGGATAAGAAAAGGGAGGAGAGAGATGGAGGGCAGCATGGGTGTTATAAGGGAGGATAGAGGTTGTTCAGGGTTGAGCAGTGAAGCAGAGAAGCTGTTGCACGCTGAGCCAGGGTTGTGTGTGTGTGTGTGTGTGTGTGTGTGTGTGTGTGTGTGTGTGTGTCCATGGGTGAGTTTGCAAGTAAGCATCTGCATGAGATGAGTTTCCAACCCGAGAACTCAAGGAGCCCAGAGTCCTCTCACTACCTCAAAGTCACTTTCCCTCCTCCTTCCCTCCTCTTTCTTCCCATCAGCCCAAAGTCACTAGCCCTCCTTCCCTCCTCTTTCCATACACTCTCTATCCCTCTCTTCAGGGGGTCCAGTCAGCTCGGGCATTAAGATTCAGACCATGTCACACAACTCCCACTCATTGAACGAAGAGTATGACTAGGCCAGACATTTCTCTTCTCTCTTCTTCTCTCCTTCTCTCTTCTTCTCTTCTTCTCTCCTTCTCTCTTCTTTTCTCTCCTCTCTTCTTCTCTCTTTTCTCTTCTTCTCTTCTTTTCATTCCTCTCATCTCCTTTTCTCTTCTCTCCTTCTCTCTTCTCTCCTTCTCACTTCTTTTCTCTTTCTCTCCTTTTCTCTTCTTCTCTCTTTTCTCATCTCTCTTCTCCTTCTTTTCTCTTCTTTTCACTCCTCTCTTCTCCTTTTCTCCTTCTCTCCTTCTCACTTCTTTTCTCTTCTCCTCTCTTCTTCTTCTCTCTTTTCTCTTCCTCAGTGGTATCTTTAGTAGTCCATCCATGCGTATTTGTTTTCTTACACATTGTGCAGTAAGTCATGTGTTGTCCGTATGTTGAGACATTGGTGTGTGTGTGTGCGTGCATGTGATCAGACATGTCTGTTGTCTCTACTTTTCTCTTTTCTGTGCCGGCCTTGGGATCGCACCTCATTTCTAAATTTATCCTCAAAGTGTGCCACCTCTCCTGTGAGCTGCTGCTGGGATTCTGTTGAGGGGTGTTGGGAGGCAGAGGGGTGAAGAGGGGCGTAGAAACCGCGGAGAAGAAGGGAGCGAGGGGAGGGGGGGCAATAATTGGAGAAAAGGGAGGAGAAAAGTGGTAAATGAGGGAGGGAGTGTGTGGCGCATATATGTGGGACACAACGGTCTTCATCCTTTTCCGTACGTCTTCCTCGTTTCCATATCTCTTCTGCCATCGTCCCATCCTTGTCCCAAGGCTGCTGGGTTTATTTGGGGATTAGCATCGTGAATGTGCGTTTGTGTGTGTGCATGTCATGTGTGAGTATTATGTGCACTCAAGTCGCAGCTTCAGTGGACTCGTTTTGCATATGGAAACATACATGTTGTACTGGACACGGGCTGCTTACAGTGGTATAATTCTGCCTGTGTGTGAGGAAGGCAGATGAAGCCACACAAGCACATAGATTCACATGAACTTGACACGAGAAGTGAGTTTGTGTTTGGGAGCCTGATAAAGATACGTTTCCACTTGTGAATACCTGTGAATAGAAAATCAATACCCTCAGCAGAATTAATTACTGGACACACAGCACGTGCGGTGTGCTATTGTGTAACACACACGTGACATTTGCTCACCTTATATAATATTAGCTGGAGAATCTACAGAGCTATAGCTTTGTAATCTACCTTGTACTAATTTACGTCTTCATTGATGTTAAACAAAAGCTGCCATATTGAGAGAATATGTGGCTCTGTATGTGTCAAAGTGTGTGTGTGTGTGTGTGTGTGACTTTTGCACAATAGCTGCCTTGTGTGGTTAATCTCTCCCCGACAATAGCCTCCCTGAGCTGCCAGCTATCAGGCCCACAGGCCTAGAGTAAAGCCTGGGGAGTGGGGTTGGAAGTCACCCAGCCGGGACTCAAGGGACTGCGCTTGGATTGCCTCCAACTCTCCCTGTGTGGGGATGATTGAGGGGGTTGCAAGGACACTACTGCTCGGCACAGAGGATACCAAGAGAGGAGGCAGGAGGATAGCAGAGGGGAGATAATGAAAGGAAAACAGATGGAAAGGAACAGGAAGGACACGGAGTGAGCAGAATGGGGGTAAGAGGGTAGGCTGACATGTAGTTATGGTTACAAAAAGCAGTAATCCTCACGCCGCAACAAAACGACAACAAAATGAAAACATTCACCATATGTTTGATTCTTGGGGAAATATTTGTCAGCGGAGACTCTACTGTTACGCCAGAAGTATTTTCACAAAATTACATACGGTAGCTAACAGTTTTACACAACCTACCTAATTAAAGTTGTATTTGTTACATTGTCTTTGTCAAAGTGGAGGAATACAGTGGTGTTCATCTGTCTGTTTACGAGTAACTTAAAAACGACCAAACTGAATTTTCTTAAACCTGGACTAGTGAACACGTCTTGCATCGGCCTTGAAAGAAGATGTTTTCATTGAATGCCCTCATACGATACTGTTTGGTGCTTCGCAGTAGTGTTTTTCTCTAACGGTCGCTCAAGCTATTTTCCTCATATGTCATTCTATGATATACAGACGGTTTGGTTTTTTTTATGCTTTTTTAATAGCTTCTTTTGTACATGGCGTAGTCTGCAGAATACATTAGTGATTAGAGTGATGAGTTGTGAGCAGTGGGTCGCAGTGGACCAGTAGTTTACTAATTACATTCTCTAAACCACATATAGAATCAGTGTTATATATCATATGGAACCCACTCACAGACCTGAGATTCCTGCGCAGGCCGACATCAACAGCGGTTAAAACTCAGGTTAAGGTTTGTATGAATTGAATACGACATCCCAGAATAAGAAGCAAGCCTTCTTAAAAGCAATAAAACCTCAGAAGAGAATATAACCGACCATGTACACAAGGTTAATGTTCCATTTGATCCCGCAGTCTCATAATTTAATCATCTTTCACTATGCCTGTTACATAATGGAATACGTTAAGAGGAAGCCGGCGCTTTCATTTAACAAAAATTGGGACAGTTTAATTAAAACAATTTTTTTTTTACATTGGGTTGTATTTTTGTTTTGTTTTTTTTCTCTGACAAAGAAGGACACCTATTACAGGTACGGATATGAAACGTGTTTAGGTACAAGCTATACTGTGCTTATTCTCACCATGGTAGTGCAAAGGTGTGATATTTAAAAGACAATAAAGAATAAAATTTCTAAATGTATTCACCCGGTTTGAAATGAGCTTAATTGCCTCAATTTAATAACTCTCTTGACACCAAGTGCAAAGATACAGATGGTGCACTTTCAGTGAGTTTCTCTAATTTCCCAGCTGACACTGTAATCTTTAAAAGAAAGAACACATTCAAAGTTCACCATCTGTATCTTTATGTGCCACGATGAGAGGGTGATAATTTTCCTAGAAACCTCAGACATATGCAGATCCCATTGAACATCACATTTCGGGCGTGCGCTTAAGTATTACGTAATTGCATCAGTTGCAGCCCAAATTGCAATGGAAATTAATTACAAGGTCCTCACATCATTTCACCAAAAACAAATTTAGAGCAATTTTTTAATGGATATAGTGTCGCTATCATCTCTATGCAGGATGAGCTATATTCATGGTTTTTATTGTCATGCACCTGAATACCTGTCTTTAGAAAATGCCATGCTAAGTCTGTAGCAGGGTGAATGCCACCTCTGAGCTGACACGCAGTCATGATTTTGAACCAAATATAAATTTAGGCACGCAAAGTAAAAGAAAGGTAATTTGTTTATATAATCCACCGGGGTGGAGGTCAGCAGACAGCAGTTATTCTCTGATACACATGAAGTGAACAACTGCTTTAGTATTTACGTTATAATCAGCAAATCTAGCAGCCACTCACATTGGGCCATATCACTCCCATCAGGGTGGAAATGTAAGAGGATAATAGTGATCACGCCTAACAGCTTTGTATTGATTTGCATTGACCCTTCCTTCTAAGAGGACCAGTGCAATTGTAAAACATGAAAACCCATCACAGGTTGGGTTTTCCAGAAGAAGCGGTGCATTTACATCTGTACTTCAGAGCTCTTCTCCTTAATACTTTTTGCTTAGCACAGCCTTCCTGCTGTCATGGAAGTGCAGCCACTGCACCAACAAGCCACACTTGTATTTATTTTCATCTTTCTCTGGACAATCTAACAAAAGCATTTACTGTCTGTAACATCTGCTCCATTAACAAACACCAATATGGATGCTTCTGTTAAATAAGCTAGCTAGTTACCCAGGCTTTTAACTTGACGCCAGCTAATGAAGTCTTAGCGATGGATGTAATGAATTATTTGCCCCGAACTATCATAAAATGTCAGATGGATACAATTTAAAATGGGAAATTGTTGTGGCAGGCATGAACAAATGAACACATATAGTACCTTTTTATTGTTCTAAGGAAAATGGTAGACTATGAATTTCATCCTTGTGCTATTTACTAAGTATCTTCTGGCAGTTTCATGACCTTGTAGGTTAACTTCATTTGCATGGCTGCATAATGTGATCAGGACAGAGATCCCCTGTAACCTCAGCCGACTTATTGGTGATGAAACAGAAATGTTTCAGAGCTGCGTTTGGAATGAAGCATCTAATTATTCTTACTGAGACCTCACCAGCAGGGATCTCGTGTGCATAAAAAATGCGAGTGTGTATTTGGACGTCTACAAAATATGTGCGTGTCTGGTTTTGATGTGCTATTACCTTAATGTTTCTTTGGCCACTGTTTTTTAGCATTTGCAAAACAGGCTTTTAAAGGGAATACACACTATTTCTGTTTTGCAGTCGCACAAACTCAAAGCAGAGAAAATCTATGGTGGAAAATGTGTTTTCAATAAGACCAGGAACTTAGTGTAGTCTGCGTTAAGAGGAGAGCAAAATGAGCAGTTTTTCTCCGAGGAAATATCTAGAACGAGATTGGACAGCTACAGCACTATCAGAGATACTACATGGTAAATGAGCTTAGACTGTGGTAGTCAACAGGGAGATAACTCCCTCTCTCTTGCTTCTATGCCGTTTCATATTTTTTTCCTCAGCTCTCATTCATTCCATCTTTTAATATAATTTTTTTTCCATTGCACTTTCCCTTGTGCGCGCTGCTGTTAGAGCATATCCATCTTGTCATTTTTTCTTCTTTAGGATGTGTATGTGAGGGAGCTACACGGAGAGATGCGGCATCCCTATGTATTTAGCTGAGAGTGCATGTGTGTGTGGATCTGTGTGTGTTTGTGACTGTTACAGTTATGCATGCCTGCCTTCCGGGCTGGGCATAAATCATCATTAGAGATGGCAGGGGTGTGTTTGTGTGTGGTTGTGCATACGTTTATGTGTGCGTTTAACTGTATGTGCACATTCAGACAGGCCAACAGCAGCAACTGTAGCTTTCCGTGCTCAACAGGCTGCCTTATTGTTACAGCTCTAATGCTCTGTTCCACTTTGTTTCCAAGGTTTCTGAGACCTGGGACGCACGTGCACGCGCACACAGCGGACCGTCTCAGGGAAGGGGTGACCTTGCCCAGTGATGAGAGCCTGGTTGATAAACTCTGCTGAGAGTGTGTTTACTCCATCTCCATAAAATATCTTGCACTATGCTGGAGCGTGAGCGGTTGTGCAGCAGTGGCTTACACGCTTATACACATATGGGCTCTTTTCAGTCATGTAATCATCCAAGATCTCAGGAAACAGACGAAGATGCACGCTGAGTTTGTCTTCAAGTCTGCAACGGGAAACGTTGACTAGGCCATAATTAGCGTATAATTCACGTTAAAGTCATGCCAGATGTGTCTGCATTAGAACTTCTTACGCCAACACTTTCTTTCCTCGTGAGCTTGTGAGTATTTAGGGATCGCCTGTTGAGCTGGGAAAGCTGTTATCACACTGTTACTGTGTGCTGTCAAGCTGCGATTGCTTAACAATTCACTCCATTCATTTTCTGATGAGGCTTTTCCTACAAGTGCAAAGGTTTTTTAAATGATTATTAATGTACTATATTAATATTTTGTTGTTATTTGACACTATTTCTACAAAATTTTTGGAAATTATTTTAAAAAATTTACCACCAATTTATCAGAAGTTAAAAGTATAAATAACATTCTTTGCTGTCCTGTTCACTGTTGGTGGACGTATACTTATCAATACTACACTGCATAAACTGTATATTTGTGCTCTGTCAGTTTCTCAGGTGTTGCAGGTTGTAGATAGTCCTTGCACATTTTTGTTTGTTTTGCACAACGTTTCAAACATGTGTTATGAATATCTTTCCAACTTTACTAAAGGGAAAAACACACAGACACACACATATGGTTCTACTCACCATTACTTATTTGGGCGTGTTTTCAAAGTCTGTCTTCGCAGCGCAGACAGCTGAAGTGGTCCAGTTAACAAGTTAAGATAGCAGCTAATTCATTCAGCGTCCAACTGATCGGTCTGCGCAGAGATTAGCTGTATGCACTGCTTGAATCAGGTTGTGTGCTGCCAGGTGGCTTCAACAGATGGTTTGAAATTGCATTTAGAGTGTGGACTCTGTCTGCACTGTTTCACAGTCAGTCTTGCAACTTGGGTAATACTAGATGAACGCGCAAAACTTGGCAAGGCAGATGAAGGAAACCCTCGCAAGCATGCAGCATGTAACCTTCAGAGACCCGGGTTCAAACCCACGGATCGTTTGTTGTGAGACAGTGAGACTGTTCAGCCATTCATCTGTAAATGGTCAAGGGGTTCCAAAATGAAAGCTAATATTGGCTGTTTAAAATGTGCAGGTCCAGTGCATACCACGTACAGTTCACTGAATAACTGTTTGACAATGATGCTAGTCTTTCCACGGCACTGATTGGCTAATCTTCAGTCTTAGGCAAGACTAAAGATTAGCCAATCATTGGAAAACGCTGTTCCACGTCATGATGACAAATGAGCCAGTCTGCTCATGCACCAGGCAAAAATAGACACTGACATTTTCTTCTTTAATCACCTATTTTAAACATTTAACTTTTTTTGATGCACACTTTGTCACTAGTGTGCAGGAGAAGTGCTAATAAGAACTATTTTGTAACTGCACCAAGCAGTATCAACAGGTTAAAGGAGGTCATTGTGTAGTCTCGACTCTGATGGTAGTAAAAGTGTAACTTCCACAAGAAAAATCTTTTAAAACTTCATGTTCGGCAAATTCAGCAAGTCTTTTAAACAGATTTTGTAATCAGATTTGATTGGTGATTTCATTCACCTAGAAGTATAAAGATTAATTTAGATGATGCTCAAAAATAACTGCCCAAATAAATGTTATAATTGAGCGCATTGTAAAAGACACAGAGACAAATCAGGTAATTTCATATCAGTAAGTTTGTATCTGATATAAATCTAAATGTTTGCTTTAGCCACAGCTTTCTTAATTACCCCAAACTGCAGGCATAAAATGTCATTTTGCATTTGCGAACCAAACCTCTAAAAACAAAAACAAACTGCCGTATTTGATCCTTTCTGAGATTAACGAGTACCTCCATAAAGCCTGTCCAGATGGCACTGCAGTAAATTCTTTCTGACATCATCTCACCACAGATATTTTAGAAAATACTAAAGGAAATAAAATTACTATATTTTTCTTGTGAAAGTGACATTCAGCCGATTTAAATTTAAATCCGAGTAAATGTTTTGGACACACTGACCAGGTTAATGTTGAAATCAGCAGTTTACAAAAAGTTATTATTAGCTACTGTTGAAATAAAACGGTAACAGTATTACATTTTTTTTTTTTTTAAACTCAGTTGCCAAGAGTAGCAAAATGGTCAGGATGAGGTTAGTGTTAAACGAAATTAATTCACAATGTAATACACAATGTATTACTTCTGTTGCCCATAAGGGGTATCAGGACTGATCAATTTGATTGATTGGTTCTTCTCTCTAAACACTCCACCCCCATCGGACTCATTTGCGTCCACCGATGTTGTGGATTGATCTGAAGAAGAGGCCAAAAAGTGGTCGGTCGCCCACACACGCCCGTAGTAATAGATGAGCCTGGAGATGCAATGGAGGGGGACACGGGGGTTAACCACTGGACGAAGATTATTAATGATAATTTCCTGCTGCCCTCTAGTCGCTGCAATCAGCTGCATTCATCAGGAAGCTCGATGAAAGCGAAGGCGAGAGATGGGAACAGTCGTATTTTCTGTCTGGCTTCTCATTCCCCTTTTGTTTTCGTCTCATGCTGGCTGATTTGTATGTCAGTCAGTGTCATCTGCTCCATGCTAGTCGTCTCAGCTTTCCGGCTTAGTATTAATATGTGTTTTGTTATCTGTTTGGATATTTCTTAGCATTCAAAACACTTTGACAATCCCTCTGCTTCTGGCTTCATTCGTCTGGCAGGCTTCCAATGCTTTCACTGTCGTGTGTGTGTGTGTGTGTGTGTGTGTGCGCGCAAATGTGAGCGTGTGTGCGTGCTTCTGTATCTCTGCCAGTCCCTGTGTTAAGGGAGGTATCACAACTGACACTTTCTTGTTCCTTCCTTTCATTTGTATCCCATCATTCATTTTGTGTGTATATGTTTGTGTGTGTATATGTTTGTGTGTGTCTGTGCGTGTCTGTGCATGTCAGTGTGTGTGTGTGTGTGTGTTAAAGGAGCTGGTAAAGACTCCTCCAGCAGTGTGATCCACAGATCCATTATCCTCTGCCTACCTTCTGACCAGCTGGGATCTTTCTGTGTGTGTGTGTGTGTGTGTGTGTGTGTGTGTGTGTGTGTGTGTGTGTGTGCGCGCAAATGTGAGCGTGTGTGCGTGCTTCTGTATCTCTGCCAGTCCCTGTGTTAAGGGAGGTATCACAACT
>VURO01006347.1:6284-25649 GCA_015108175.1 Pelvicachromis taeniatus
CAAACCAAAAGGAAAAAAAAAAAAAAAGAAGCATGAGCAGGCAATCATCTCCATATCTGCCTCCGAGTCATTTTCATATTTTGTGGTTGATTATTTGTTCTTGTTACATAGGCACTCAGGCCGACTGCTGTGATCTGATTCTAGATCTGTACAAATTCATTACTCATCGTGGTTCTGTTTAATAAGAGCCACAGGCATGTCACGGGCAAAAAAAAAAAAAAAAAACATGTTCAAAAACTGATTTTATGATGAAACTTTTTGTTTGAAATTCAGATGATCTGCTATTTGTCGATCCTGACACCTGCTATTACAAACTGAATGCTAGCATAAGAATGTAGACTTTAAAGTCTCTAACCTACAAAAGGAAAAGAGTTTTACAGTCAAGACCCTGCACTTTAAAGGGGCCTTTGAAGATTAAGTCGTGGTGATATTTTTCATCACTTTCATTTTCTTTTAAATTGATAAAGAGACCTCCCCAAACACATCTTAAACTCGGCACTTCAAAATCAATGCAGAGGTGGCGGTACATTGACTTGCACCAATAAGAGAATTCGCAAGACAAGATATATGTGTATATTCTTAGGTGTCAAAGTGAAAAGCTTACAAATAAAATACCTTTTTTGCAGCATACTCGGGGCTGATGCTGATTTGAATAATTTTAGCATCTCTTGTGTGTCAGATGTTAACATATTAACAGGCCGAGAGATTAGCTGGAACCTCCGGTCACTATGGAAAAATGTGTTTCCCAACTGGTTGATGAGTGGTTGCCACCAGTTGCAAAGACAAGTCAGTCGCAAAGAGTGTGCTTCACGAAAAAACCTACTTATAATTTCTTTAGTTACTAGCAGGTTGCAGTGGTTGTCGGTACTTAACATAGAAGATGCCAATGCTCATCAACTATATGTTGAGCGATAGTGAAACTGTGAAAAGTGGGACACAAACTAGAAATTGAGATCGTTGCACCCTTTGAAATGTTTCCATTACAGCCCAAAAGGCTACAGTGTGCACCACACATTTCACAGTTTCACAACTGCTCAGCAAGGGTCTACAAACAAGTTGGCGCCTTCTATGCAAACTATCATTTCAACCTGCTACTTACCAAAGTAATTGCAAGGAGGATTTTGGTGCAGCAGTGTATACCTTTTTGCAGCCATTTTTCACCTACCAACCACTAGCAAGCCAGTTGGGGAATAGGCATTTTTATAGTGATCTACATATGGTTGCTCAGAGTGTCGCTGACTGACTGGTCTCTTGGTCTATATGTGACTGGGGCATTAACAACCAATTTCACAGACAACTAGCAATCCCCAGCAACCACTTGCTGACCTGTCAAGGAATATAACTTTTCTCTACCTTTCTATGGTTTCCAAGGGATTGCTAATCAGTCGCTAGCCCTGAGTGATTGAAGCCTTTGATAAATGTAAAAGGCAATTATGAAATAACTTTTTTTTTATGTAAAGTTAAGCTGTCATAGTTATACACAAGTAATATAACTATTCACATTATGAAATGATTGCGGATGTTTTGACCGACTTTCTTCCTGACAGCTAAGCACCCACTGGTTGTATCGGCGGTCACTTTTCAAGAAAAAATTTTTAAAAATGGGAACACCACAGGGAGCTTGGTGTCAGCAAAACCCCTGAAATGCATGTTTCACTGCCTCGCTAGTGAAGCAAATTCCTTGTCTAATACAAACACAAAGCAATACATGAAATCGGCGAGGTGAGACTAATGCAAGAACGCCAACTGGCTAAATGCTTTGATGGATGCCTTCATAGACCAGTGTGCTGGGCAGATTTTCTACATGCAGTGATTGATGGCAACACAGCTGACAGACAGACTAATGATGTGAACACGCTCCTTAATTAAACATCAATTTGCAACACATATTCAATTCCCTCCTTCTAAACTCTCAACATCTAGCAAGTATTTTACTCTAGCTTTCGTTTCTTCTCAACCACCACCTGACGCCCCCATCCGCCTTTCTTTTTCTGTAGGCAAATTGGATTATAAAAATATATGAGAAGGAAATTTATTTATGAGCCCTGGAATGATGCAAGCTCAAGTTCAGATGTTCATGAATACATTACCATAAAGGGTGATTAATTAGCTTTTCTCTCATTTATCAAAGGTGTCTCAAAAACATCACAAAGATGACAGCATAGGGTGATGCTGCCCACACACACACACACACACCATAATTCAGAGACATTTATGAATCAATATTGTTAAAATATACAACTACCACTGTGCTAAAATGTTTCTCGCTCATATTTCTTAACATACAAAAACCACACAAACCAAATTTGACTGACTTGGATCTTTGAGGCTAATCTACCAAGGAAGGCATGGCTAATCAATAAGAAAGAAGAGCAAATGAGCATCAGACAGAGATCTGCTCTACATGATTTGACAACAGAGCACTGAAGCCAAGGCTTATGTCAATACACTGCTGCACAAATACCAGTCACTGGGTTCAAGCCTGAGTGCGAGTATGTGTCTGTGTTTGTGCAATTACATCTAAGAGTGCGTGCGCCTGTATGAATGGATTTCTTTCATAACTGGTGTCTCCTGTGTGGAGTCAGAGCTTGATGTCAAATGTTATTTAGCTGTAGACTACACATGTCTGTGTAGACTCTTTTCAAATTTACTGTATCGATCCAAAAACAAATATATATGTAAAGTAGTTCAGGGTCACTTCTCAGAAATGTATAGGTGTTTAAATGTTATCAATACAAAACAGATAGAATAAGAGATAAATGACTTGGTTAAAAGTCTTTTATCACCCAGCTGGCTTTAGGGTGGATGGCTAGATGAACAAGTTCATAAAAAAACAAAAAAACAAAACAAACATTTGAACCTCACTACAGTTTGGGAAGTATCGCAATAGCTGAAGTCGCAAACTAACGTATTAATAATTGAACCTTTATTGTTGCAGCGATGCTGACATTTTTAGAAGTCAATTAACTGATCAGAGTTTCCTCGAGCAGCAACCTGTGTGAGTGAAAGAGTGAGGGTGAAGTCAAGCATCGAGTGACGTGAAATGCACTTCCTGGAAGAACAAGCCAGAGACTGGCTCTCAAAAAACAAGTAAATCCCCAGAGACCTCAATGTGAAAATATTTTTTGTTGTTGTTGGTGGTGGGGGTTTTTTTTTTTGCAGCTAATTGGCTATTCAAGCTGAAAAGGTGTTACGTTTTTTAAGGAGTCGGGCATCTGACTGACAGGCGGGCTCCAACGTAGGTGGCCCTAAATTCCACTCATTTTTGTCACTGATTAGGCCTCTCTACCCAGTTTGTGCCGGTGCCTTTTGGAGCATTGTGCAATGCAATTACCTCAAGTGGTAAATCTTGCTGTGTGCACTGTTAAAAAAAAGAAGTTGAAAACATCAAAACATCAAACATCTTGAGTCAATACTTGAGTTTTTTCAACTTATGATTGTTGTTGATTTTACAGGAGTTCTGAGAACTTGAGTTTTCTTGTTCACGCCAACATTCCTGTGAGGGTAACAATAACATTTTTGGTTTGGTGCAGATTTTTACACCAGCTATACTTCTTGATCACTCTCCTATTTATCCAGGCTTTGGACCAGAACACCTGCTTGTGACCCCCTAGCATGACCTTGCGGTTGAGTTGCCTCCTAGATGCAAAACAAAAACCTTTAGTGTGTTAGGCAAACATGTTGATCCCCACACTACTGAAGTACACAAACCTTTCAAGGATATTAATGTTGCTTGTATTCTAACTAAGGAAATGTGAATAAATAAAACGAAGAGGCTACAGCACATATTTTTCCATAATGTAAGAGTTATTAGCACATTCACCTCACAATTATAGAGATCCTTGT
Source organism: Pelvicachromis taeniatus (assembly GCA_015108175.1). NCBI lineage: Eukaryota > Metazoa > Chordata > Actinopteri > Cichliformes > Cichlidae > Pelvicachromis > Pelvicachromis taeniatus. The sequence continues at coordinate 10,131 of VURO01006347.1, forward strand.
TCAAATCCTTGTGTGAGGAAACACACAGCCCACTTCAGGTTGGGGGGGAGGATCACAAGCAAATGTCCAACCCCTGCTGGTCCCAAGACAGGATAAATGAGAGGATTGTGTGTGGGGTAAAAATTTAGCCCAAACCAAACAATCAAGCTACTGTGTAAAGTAAGGGGGCAGATGAAAGTTGTGGAGCCAAAGGTTTCTATGACTGACACAAAAAATGCTTTGTTTGCTTAATGTGGCGGAGTTTGGTTTGTCGCTCAGCTGCAGGTGTCATGGGAAGCTGAACTTCATCATCTAATCACCCATCCAATCTCTTGTCCTTCTCAGGGTCGCAGGAGGGCTGGAGCCTGTCCCAACTACCATACGGTGAGAGGCGGGGTACACCCTGGACAGGTCGCCAGTCTGCCGCAAGGTTAACACAGAGAGACAGACAGTAATTCACACCTATGAGCAATTTAGAATCATTAAATAACCTAACCCTACTAACTACATGTCTTTGGACTGTGGGAGGAAAGTGGAGTTCCCAAAGAAGAGTCCATACAAACACAGGAAGAACCTGCAAACTCCACACAAAAAGGCCCCGGCCAGATGGTGGCTGAACTCGGGACTTTCTTGCAGCGAGGCAACAGTGCTAACCACACCACTATGCTGCCCGTCATCTAATCATGCCGCCCGTATTTGAGTAAGGCAGCTGTAAAGCTACACAGGCAGAAAAAGATTAAAGTACACTGTAAATAAACGTTCACTTTTCTGGCAACACTGTGTGCATCAGGTACTTTTCTGTTCAGCATTTGAAGCTTGAATATTATTGATGCCCTCAGGTAATATTGTGATGGGGTGAACAAGAAAATTCGAGTTGTTAGAACTCTTGTTAAGTAAAGTCCTCAACAACAGCCACAAGTCGAGAAAACTCGAAAAAATATTGTTTTCTCTTTTCTCAACTATTTCTTTTAGCAGTATGTTTTTTTTTAATCCAATGAAGAAACAGTCGAAAACAGATCAAGTACATTAAATCCTTTGTGTTCATTACACTGCTTGTGTGCGTAAGCTGAATTAGTCATCTTCTTACAAATGTCACAGCTTTGCCTGTTCTCGGTAATTGACTTTCTAAACTCAATGTCACTATTACTGTTACCGGCAGAAATAATGCCAAAGCTCAAATGAGCAAGCATTTTTTCAGATATGTGGCATTTTGATCCTGCTGCTGCTGCTCCTATTCTCATCTTTCAGCTACTTTCCCCTCTCTCTTCTCAGACCTGCTGTCAGACTGCAGTGAGAGTGTTGTCTGTTTTATAAAGAGCAATTCGTAGCAGAGCACCCTTTTTCATGAATAATGTGATGCCACTGACATATGTGGCTAATATATATTACGCTCTACATTATTGCTGGTATATATTACTGCTGATGGTACACACAGCTAATATAAATTATTCATTGGTCATTATTCATATCTTGCTGAATCACTGTGCTGGCATAACTTGGCTATGCACACTAGCCCTTCCCCTCTTTCTTCAACTTTTTAAATTTCCTTTCCTTCTTTTGATCTCTCTCCTGCACAGCTTTCACTTAACATGTTAACAAGAACTTCATGGTTTATTGTTATAGAAGGTATGTGTGCTTCATTTCACTGGACCTCGCCACTTTCCACCTATGAGCAAGCACATTTATAAACATGCCAACAAACACAGGAAGTGGGAAACCTACGGAACCGAAGAGACAAGCGGTGGCAGATAAAGAGCACGGTAAAGCTAGCGAGACAGGAGGGGACATGTATCAAACAAAACAGACGGATGACGGAGGGGCTCAAAATAAAATCTGGAGTGAAAGATGATAAATAGGATTTAGGTTTATAAAAGCAAGGGCAATAAACAACAGAATAAGAAACATGAGTAGCTTTACAGGTATCCATTTACATACAAACAAATGCATGGAATATAATGCACACACACACACCCATACACACACACTTGCTGTTATTCTTCATATTTACAATGTTTGTATTTTTTTATCCTCACACAATTAGGGACAAGTTTGCTGTTGAATGTGGACCTGAGCAGTAATACCATTAGCTAAATGTGACTTAGCTGGGTGAGATTAGCACTACTGAAACTTCTCCGTGAATAGGAAAAAAAATAGTTTTAAAATCCTGGGCCTAATTTTTTATAGTGTTGGCCTTCATTCGTACCAGCTGTGTTAGTACTAAGCAACTACTGAAGAACTACTCATCATCGACAACTTAACAAAAAACAGTTGTCTTAACAAAAACATTGAGAGATGATGGGCAAAAAAAAATACTGAAAAATGGTTGCTGTAATATTAAATTGCTGATGGTTAAATACTTACCATCATTATAAACACTTTGACATTTTCCATATTAATACATAGATTAGTTAGGAAGCAAACAGAGTAGGCGGGTAGCTAAAAAGAGAGAATCTCAGACTGAGGAAATACAACTGAATGAATGACAACGTTATACCATAACTGCAGTATGTGTTTGCTTTCACATCGCAACAATTTGAAATATGATCAGTGAATTTCTATTAAGAGCTTTTGTGGCATTTATGGGGCTTTAAGTTGGCTGTAGTTAAACCATTACTTAAAAACCCTTCCCTTCTTCCAGATCTTTGGCCTCGATTTCCAGATCTTGTTTCCATTTTTCCCGTTAATTAAAAAAAAAGCTAAGTTATCATCCGCAGAGGAATGATTTATTTGAAGACTTTCAGTCAGGTTTTAGAGTTCAATATAGCACAGAAACAGGACTGGTAAAGGGTAGGAATGATCTTTATAGGACAGATCTCATGTCCTTCCTTGTCTTTGTAGAATTCTTTACATCATTCAATAAATTTAAATACAGAAACAGGAAAGTGCTCTTAAATATCCTAAAGAATACTGGTTTCATTTGCATTTATTTGTGGATGTAAACGGGAATTCTTCACAGGGTTCTGTGCTGGATCAATGTTATTTATATCATATTTGTTTCTATTAGGCAATATCATTAGAAAAGACTATATATGTTCATTGCTATGAGATAATACTCACTTACATTAATCTATTGAGCCATATAATGCTAGTTAAATTACAGGTCTGTCTTAAAGATGTAAAGACCAAGATCACCTATGACCTTCTTCTCCTAAATTCACATAAAAACAAGATTATTACATTTTGTCCTAAAATCATAGAAACATGGTATCTAACCTGATACTTACTCAAGATGATGTCATTGCCCTGATCTCCAGTAACACTATAATCTTTGAATCATTTTTGACCAGAGTATGTCCTTCTATACACACACTAAAGAAATATGTAGGACTGTTTTCTTATACCTGCAAAACATCGTTAAAATTAGACACATGCTGTCTCAGAGATCATGAAGAAAAAGGAAAAATGCATTTATTACTTCTAATATTGACTATTGTAATTAATTATTATCTGCTTCTTTTAAAATGTTCTGAAAAGCTTCCAGTTAATCCAAAATACTGCAGTGACAGTACTGCCAGGAATGAGAAAGGGACATTTTTTTCTCCAACATTAGCTTCTCTTCATTGGTTCCCTGTTAAATCCATTCATCCATCCATCCATCCATTTTCTTCCACCCATTCAATTCAGGCTGGCAGGGGGGCTATAGACTTTCTCAGCTGCAGTGGGATGAGAGGGTACACCCCAGAGAGGTCGCCAGTCTGTCCCTGTTAAATCCAAATCCTCACACGCAGGCTCTACAGTACCATATCGTCCCAGCTGAAGACTTTGTTCAAAGATAGCAGACTTGCTTGTTCTTCCAAGAAGTAGAATGGGAGGCAGAGTCTCTCTCCTGTGGAACCAGCCTCCAGTTCATATTCAAGAGACAGACACCCTTTCCTTTTTTGATAAAGCTCAGAGTTAGCAGCGTCACACGGCCCTGAAGCATTCCTTCATTATGCTGCTATAGGCTCAGGCTGCTGGGAGACTTCACATGATATACTCAGCATTTTTTTTTTCATCATTCTTCTCTTTTTACTCCCAAGGTATCACTGCTGCAGGACTTGAAATTTAGTCTTCACTCCCATAGTTTGTGTCTCGTCTCCCTGTGCTTTCTTTCCTTTTCGCTCATCCACTGGTCACAGCAAATGACTGCGCCTCACTGAGCCTGGTTTTGCTGGGGGTTCTAGTTTAAGAAGGAGGTTTTCCTTCCCATCGTTGCTTTTTGAGCATGTGATTGTTGGGATTTCCTCCCTAATACTGGAGGGTTTACCATACAGTAAAATGGCAACTGTTGTTGTGATTTGGCATAATACAAATAAACTTGAATTGCATTATAACCTCATGACAGTGTTGCGTTTATAGTTTATGTCCAAAGCGGTGCACAGCTCAACTCCATGCATCTTTCCATTTTCTTCCATAGACAGACAACCACTCATGCTCACATTCACACCTATGGTCAGTGTAGAAGTGTCGGTTAACCTAACCCTCATGCATGTTTTTAGGCTGTGGACGAATCCACAGTACTCGGAGACCAATCACACAAACAAAGGGAGAAAACCCTTCAACGCTGCAGTCAGCCAAGTGGCTTCAAACTCAGGACCTTCTTGCTGTGAGGCAACACTATTAAACCTCTGCATCACGTGCTGCCCAACATCTCAAGTCATGATAACATGAACATGTTGAGGTAACAATGATCACACAAATACATTATATTTTATGTGCATACGCCTGCCTCCCAGCCACATTTTTTCATTAGTGTACTTTTGTTCCTTCCTCTACAATGAGATTTGGGTTTCATCAAGATAGATTACAGTTTGTGTGAGGCTGCGATACAACAGTGGCAAATGTGCAGTTCACCACTTATTTATTCAACAACAAAGCAGCGGCCATGATGACACCTCACCCATACGGTTTCTCAGTATAAGAATCCAGGCACATGTTCCAAGCATGCTCTCTATCATAGGACTGCAAGTCATAAATCAGACATCACATATGCATACAGAGTGCATCATTGAGAGCTATAGATAACCATGTCCTCTGCAAGAAAATGAAAAAGGATCATTTCACTGCAGCTAAATGACACTTCATCTCACCTACTGAAAACTAATGTTGGAAGGAGTCATAAAGCACTGTCTGTTGCCGTCTGTGTCTAGCAGTCTGCAACCTGTCTGTCTGTGCCTGTCTGTCTCTAATTGTCCATCAAGCTCTCCATCTGTGCTCGTCTCCATCATTCAGTCTGTTCAGTCCTTAGGCCTTTTCACAGGGGAGGGAACAGTTTATTCAGCCTGTGAGCCTAATAACTCTCCTTCCCCATCGACCTCGTTAGGATATGGTCTATTTGTAGTGAGTGAACATGTGTTTGTACGCAAGGGTAAATGTGTGCATGCTGGGCTAAGTCAGGATCTCATTAACTTCTGGAATGGTACTGTGCTTCTCCCACAGACAGACTCATGCACACATCGCTAGTGTTGGATGAAGGCTCTGTATCTTCAAAAGCATGACTTTTGTATTGAGCAAGAAAAGCATTAATGTGTTCAGAAAACAAGGGCATCAAATTAGCCAAGTAGCCTTTAGAAGATAAATTCCTCATCAACAATAATCTATAAAGTATTAATTATTTATGTTAAACTGAGGAAATATAAAGCTGCGTGTGGCGTGTGCAAGCATTTGATAATCCTCTGTGTTTGCCTATTAAGTAGGAAGGAAGTTAGAGCATAACCTTCATTAGGCAGCTGTAAAAGAAGTTACAGCATTATGGTAATTTTGCTAATCAGGAAAACGGACGACAGATGAAACTATTATTGGAGTTTGTTTGTTTTTTTTTTTACAGAGTTTGTACTATACGTGCATCTTTTACAGGTGCATTCTCACCTGGGTAAGAGTTTTGGGTTCGCTCTACTCGGCCTCATCGAATTCTAATAGACGTGACCTCATGTTGTTTTAGATACTGAGTCATGAACTTTCAATATAGCTTATAATCAGGGTCCTTTCCAGGTGTAATGTGATGCAGTGCGTACTCCAGGAAATCAGAATGTTATATATTCAAACCAGTTCTCCATTTATTGCACATTTATATAATTAAAATTGGTTCTAATAATTTACCTGGTGTGTATTCATTGAATTGTGTGTTGCTTCGTAGGGTTTTAACTACCTGCATTTGCACCGCATGCTTTGCCCTCATTTAATAGAGATAAGAAAATAATCTCTGAATGAGTTTTACTGGACCCATTAAAAACAGCATGCATGCAACTATAAATTCATGGAAAATAATAATAAGCTAATATGAGGAATGTAAGTAGAAGCTACACAGCTGCATAAAATATATATTACATATTGCGTTGCAAATAAATATTACATAGACTTAGATCTTACAATTTGCCATCTTTATAGTGTAAAGAATACAGTAGATTCATTTTTTTTGGTAATACAAATTACAATGAGAACAAGAGGCTGCAAGACCGTGAGAGTGTGCAGCGGATAGGCAGAGTCAGTTGAGAAAAAAAATAACATAATTTAAAAGTGTGATGTTTATTATTGATTTGCAAAGAGGAAAAAAAAAATTCAGACAGGACTCCTACAGGCAAAATAATATTGTGACTTCCATCTCCAATCATTTTTACTGAGAAGTATGGCTCTATTCTGGGACCTCCTCACTCTTCCACATGCTGACTCTTAAAGCCAGAGGCAGGGAGACCAGCAGCAGGAACCTGTATGTAGTAAGGGGCAGGCATCATTGACACATGTATTAGGTCAGAAACAGCATGAACAGCAGCTGGAGCGAAGATGGTTTGCAAAATGGTTTGCACATACGCAGGATCTGTAAGCAGGCCAAGCAAACTTAGGGTGCAATACGAGCTTGCCAATTAGACAGGTAGAAGGCTTCTGCGCTTGGCCTGAACTTATGCTAGGCTCAACTGAAAAACTCATACTGAGACAGCATTACTGAGATTCAACTTTTTGAAGTTTAACATAAAATTACACTTTAAATGTGGATTTTATAGAAGAGAAAGAAATGGCAGGAGCAAGAAATGGAAAGACGAACAGGCAGACGAGGCGAGATAAAGAAGTTTGATGGCTGACGAAGTAGAGAAAGATAACAAACTGGTATCATTACCTTGAAAGTGACACAAGTCAAAACTCACTCAGACAGAAAGGCAAAGACATCAAAAGTACAGAAATGAACAGGATAACAAATGTCCAACTGTCCAAAGTGCACTTTAATTCTTCTGAGTGTACCTGAGGCCTACAGCTCTAGTCAACAACCACTGCTGTGGACTAGATCTGATGGCGGCTGTGGTCAGAGACGTTAGTGGTTGGGCTACCATATTTCGTCTTTTTGTATGTATGCATTTCTACGTATGTTTATGACTATTTTAATGTGTTTGTTTCCATATGAAAACAGTGAAATGCTCTGGCACGTACAAAAACTTAAGAGATTCAAGTGGAAATTAAGAGATTCACCTCCAAGAGCATTACTGCATGTATGAAGGGAGAAGTGGGTAGACTCACTCTTCAGATCTGCATTTTGTCATGCATTTTATCTCAGTGCACAGTGTATTTCAGCCTTCTTCACTATGGTGCCGCATTACTCCAAATAGGTGAATATCCTGCTCAGATTTACCTGGCAAGTCAGTTTGAAACAACAAATGGAACCAAATGCTAAACGCCAAATGGATTTTCTGGGTCATTGACACTGCCTGGTCCTGCTGCGTTTGGTCTAGCTTTAGCAGCTGGGACAAAATGACATCTTTAGAAAGATGTGCGATGAGTGTGTCTACTTGCGCCAGAAACAGAAAAAGAACAAGCACGTGTCAGAGTAAGAAATGTTGCATTTTCCCTCGTGATTATATCTACAAGAAGTATGCATGGCCATTTCCAGTCAAGTAAGTATGTAGTCTTATTTGTGATCTGGTGTCTGCCTAAGTCAGTTTGACCTGAAGCATGACTTTCACCTAAATATGCCTTCAACACAGCACACTTTTATTCCAGCATCTGAGATGTCGACTGATGTACTCATGAGCCATGTCTCAAAAAGAGGCTTTTTACTTTTCACTCAGCAGCCTGAGTGCCTTGGATTTCCTCTTTTTTGTGGGCTTACTATTCTCTTGATGAAAGATGAAATGATGAAAGCTGAAAGTTGTGGTAATGTACTCTAAATAAATCATTAAAATGCATTTATTGGACTGAAGAACAGATGTCTGGCTGGTCGCAGTAGCTTTAGCAGCAAATCTCTGGCTATCATGTAGCTACTACAATGATACGTATGTTTTTTTTTACATTATACAGTAGGGCTGGGGATATTCCTATGAAAAATGCATCATCTTCATGTAACTCATTTTGTACTGACAAGAATAAAGGAAACGGTATCTCCCAGGTTAAAATTAAGAGAGTAGAGAAAAGAAATAAAGAGAAAATGACGCGCGAGTCATTTGCTGATGGGGATGGGGCTTCATTTCCTGTATTTGTCAATGGCATCCTTCTGACAAAAGCCATTTTTCTTTTATGCAGCATAATACAGCAAACAAATGCTGCTTGGGCTGTAATGTAACTGTGAACTACTCAAGCTGTTCCATTGCACACTACTTCACTGCTAAACCACAGAGGAATATGCTGTCATTTTTGCACACTCATTTGAAGCAAATAAATGTGCAGCAAAAAGACAAAATGAGTGCTTTTATGAAATATAATACAAAATTACTTAAAAATAGGATTTATTAGAATCATGAATATGACTTTAAAATATGGCAGACATATTTGGTTTACTTTGTTTAAACAAATATATAGAGCAAGTAATGGATGATAAATATTGAAGTGAAGTCAGATGTCAAATGTGACATGATATTTGGATGCAAACTGTACTGTGATATTTATAACCCTTATAAATCACTATCATTTCCTAAATGTTTCCAATAAAAACAAGTGCAGTAGATTTTATGTAGTTTTAAAGATAAAAGTCATTTTATGAAAGTTTCACCTTATTTGACTATGACAAAGAGGTTATAGGTCCAAAATCATGTGATATTTAGAATCGCCATATATCGTTCCCTATATGCAAATATGTCCTCAATACAAACAATGGCAGTAAGAAACATAGTTCTATATAGCATTATTATAATGACCTCCAGATCGATCTTGTCAGGGACCTGGGTCTGATGACCCAGAGTCCATGAACAGTGTTGACTTTGTTCTGTGTGGCGTTTGTGTGTATTTGCATGTATATATAGAGATAAGAGACCGAGAGACAGCGAGACAGACATATGGTGCTGCTGTCTTTCTCGTGTGTGTGTCTCCAGAGGATTGGCTTACAGGCAACTTCGGGCTTGGTGGGCGTGTCATGCTGGAGGTTGGCCACACCGGAGGACGACGACACACACCTGCTGCGGATCAGCTGATTGTCGGTGGAGCCATTTAAGAGAAGGGCTGAGCTTCCAGCGATGCTGGATTATTGCGTGATTACCCGTCAGTGTTTTCAGTTTACTAGTGCTAGTCTTCGCAGTTGAAGAGTGAGCTAACGGCTACCTCTGTGGTTTTTCCAGGAGTGCGGGAACGAGAGGGCAGCGGGCACAAGCGTCACAGGAACGAAGACACGGAGCACGAGACACCGGGAGGAAGACACAGCACGGGAATCGGGAACGCACGGGAATTTATCGTGATGTTTTGTTTACTCCACTGTAAATGTCTGCCCTCGCAGACCTTGACAGATCTACTGAGTCTGAAGGAGAGGTCAGAGGTCAAATGTGACATGCTATTTTAAATTTTTATGTGGTACTATCATCAGAAATATCTGATGATGACTATTCTCACTCTCAAAAAAAATAAAATAAACACCATCAAACACTGCATGTCATCACCACATCCGATCTTTTAAGATTAGGAGGTTAAACCTCAAGTTCCTGTTATCCTTTTCCCAGTCTTACCGTCTATTATTAGTTAAGCCCACTCCCATTTATCATATTTCCCATGTCACTTGAACATTTTATAATTCTATTTGCATAATTTGTTTCAAACTGCATTTTTCAGTTTCTCTTACTGTTAATTTTCTGTTGACATCATCTCACTGCCCCCCTACCCCCAGCCCAATCACATGCAATAATCACATCCATTTCCACATCCTCCCATCAGCTGTCTCACAACAGTGACCTTGAGCAGCAGGCTGCTGATTGGCTTCTGTGTTGATGATTTGGGGGTCACAAACCCCAGCACTTGGAATTAATGGACTCTGCTTCATGACTACAGGGCCCTCGACACATAGACGCCCACATACACAGATGCCACGGCTAGTAATAGACGGTCAATGGGAGTCACAGCCCTTACAAACCTAATTACGTGAGCCAATGGGAGGCATCAGCTAGGGAGTAGTAGCACACATAAACATACAGACCCGATCACTGCAGCACAGAGGTATACCTACAGGTCATGTCCACTGGCATTGCTAACTCTTCTAAAAAGTATGACACTTTTTTTTTATCTAGCCAGTGACAAGTGCACACACAGAACTATCTCGATCACGTGCACACGGATGCAAAGACAGCGACTAGGACTGAAAAAAGCAGGTCAAACCACCATAAATCATACAAAAACAATGCAAAAACACCAAAAAATGACACCAAGAGGTGCTTACTACAGAACAAATACACATATGTACCCTAAGCACAAACACACAAAACAAAACGCACCGAAGAGAGTGCACTGCCACATTTACAAGCACATACACCAACAACTATTTAATTTCACTTCGAACTTCAAGTACACAAACAATTGTTCTTGTTGAGCTATATTGCTTCTTAAATCCCAACAGCTAATTTGATCTGGGGTTCAAGGTTACTTATTACAGCCAGCAGTGCACTCCACAATAATATCTCTCACCCCTCTCTCTCTCTCTCATATATATATCTATATCTATATCTATATATATATATATATATATATATATATATATATATATATATATATATATATATATATATATATATATATATATATATATATATATATATATATATATATATATATATATATGACTGTAATTCTATCATCACAGTCTTCATTCACAGCTATGATGTGCTAATGAAGAATTATTCAATCTAATGTGATGTGGGTAATAATATGAAATGCTGGGCCTGCTTTTAAGATGAACTGGTTTCCCTGAAAATTGGCAATCGGGGGTGGCTATTATTGTTTTACAGTGCACCAAAATAAGAAGAATGACACTGGTTATGATGCAAGGAGGTAGCCGATGCGTTGCGGGGATAAAGGAAGACCAATTATAGCTGACCCTTCTGCTACACTTCTCAGAAAGTAAAACTTACGAGCTTGTATGGATCTGTAGAATTACAGCTAAACAAAACAATCTGTTATAACCTCAAGTGTAAAACTCCAAAGTACCTCGGAGCACTTTCATCTCTCTTTGAATCTGTAGTCAAATACCAATTCACACAATTAAGCTTTATTGATTCTTTTTTTCCCCCAAATGGATGAGAGCAACTGAAATAATGGAAGAAGTCAAATGTAGTCTTACCTGTGCATTTCTTCAGGCTGCCAGGCCGTTTACCGTGCATTCCCAGCTTACAGTTAAAGTTTTCCTCCCAGAATTCAGCAAACCAAACATTTCTTCTGTTGTTGGACAGCGAGCGGCTACGGAAATACCGGTCAAATGCTGTGTAAAAGACAGACAGGGCAACGGTTAAAAAGTATGAAGAGGGTTTATTTTTCTTTTCTTATTATTTTTCTTTTTGAAATGCTACTGAATACATCTCCCTATTTATTTTGTTTAGAAGAGCTGGTTTCGACACTTTCAACTCAGATATTGTTAAATGGCGTAATAGAAGAGGGCACTGGTGCTTCAGGGGTTATTGGCTTCATTTCTACTGAGCCTGTCTGTACTAGAAAATTAGGTGTTCAGCACAATGTAATACATTTTGACACATAAATGCGTAGGTTATGAATAGCCCATGTATGATGTGACTGAAAAGCCATTTTGGTTGAGCCGGTCAGTATTGGAGCTCCTATCAAATACTGACGCAAAGAGAAAGGAGAGCAAACATTTGAAAATAAGCGTCCACAATAGATTGGATACTTGTCCATTTTAATAACAAGAGAAGAGGAAGTAAAACACGGGAACACGTTTCTCCACTCGTAGGAATGAAATACCTGTCAGCAAGTGGCAGGCTGGAATAAAGATACGGGCAAAAGAAAAGAGACGTGCCGATGAGAAAAAACAAAACAAAACTCTTGTACTTCTTTCTTCATACCATAATTAAATGTGAAAGAAGCTTTTTAAGTTTTACGACATGCAAATATGGATGTCATAGCATGGCATTTTATCTGCCACGTGAATCTTTTAGCAATTGATCATGTAAAAATTCAGTTTTGTGCAAAAGCCTCGAGCCACCCCTCGTTTCTTATATTTTGCTATGAAAATAAGAACTCAGCACAGTGATTTATTTATTTAGGTCCCGTGTCAGATCTTTATTGACCTGTCCCTGTTTCTTAAGGAGATGACTTTTCTGAACTGTTCAACCGCTGTAGATCGTTTTGAGGCTGACACATTTTCTTTCATCCTCTTGTCTTGTAGAGTTTGCTGAAAATAAAGCGGACTCAACATGAGTGAAAAAGCAGCTAGTGTCCAAAGAAAAGCTCTGAAAGGCCTTTAGAAAAACATCTGGCTCTTTGGAAGAAATTTAAAAATTTTAAGAAATAAAGGACAGTTCGAGACTTTTGCACAGTCCTTTAAAAGCGGTAGACTTTTCTCTAACCCAAATCCTACATCTAACCATAGATGAGTTGTTACCAAGATGTCTTTAAGAGCTTAACATCACCATTTACGTGAGCACCGTGGGCTGTTTTCAGTGTTCCTTCACAAGAAGACTGCAAAGAAACGTTTACGCTTAACTAAGAAGGCGCAGCGTCAAAAAACACAGTTAAGTGTAACACTGTGCACGTGAAATAATCCATGTGAGGTGTGTCACTAGACAGACTCCCTGCAAAAGGTCAAAAGATCTGTCCTGATTAATTCAATGTGCTGTTGTGGAAATGGGTAATGTGTGCAGCTGGGAAGCTCTACTGATATTTGGACTGCTGGGAATATTAGCCTTACTCTTTGTGAGCCTCAACAGTAAGTTGTGCCGTGTGGAATCACATGCTTCCCATTGTGATACAAAAACATTGCGCTCCTGAAAACAGAAATATAATCATCTGTGGTACTTTGAGGGTCTAAAAAGCACCAACTTAATACAAATATGTTAGAAATAAATAGAAGTATTGCTACCAGATAGGCAGTTATTTGGAAGTTCCTAGGATTACTCTTTATATTTTGGTAAATGTCTTTCACTGTTTTCTTACAGAGTTTAAAAGTTCACATGACATTTTCAGTGTCATATGTAATAAGTCACAGACATAGCCATAGTGCTAAAATTGAACTGTGTGAACGATGATGTGTTCATTTAAAACTGTATGTAAGAACTGATGAATTGAGATGAAACTATATAGACTTTATGTTCTGAAGTTCTTTAAAGGGTAATACAGTTTCAGGTTAGTCAAAAAAAATAATACTGTAGTGTTTATTCAGCCTTTTCCAACTGTAGGGTTATATAGTAATGTCTGCCCAGACTCATAATATATGGAGTAAAAATATTAATGGAATTTAACATGTGGCCACCAAAGATTAGTGTCACCAATTTAGTATCTGACCAAATTGAAAGTGGTCTCCATCTCCGCATCTACTCCTGAATTATGAAGTTGAATTACAGCCAGAAAGTGTGTTTTTGCAAAACATTAGCATGTCACAGTGAAGCAGAGCTCTCACCTTTTGGATATAAAACGACACCAATCATTTTATCCAATTAGATATCTGTGTAAAATGCATTCAAATTAAATAACTTATGGCAAATAAACCCACATGTGATGTCACTGATGTCTTTGACCACCAAATTCTGATCATTTATGCTTATTTCCAAGAGAACATTTAAGCCAGGTGGAATGAAATGCCCTCACAGTGTTCCTGAGATATCACATTCACAAGAATAGCGCGGGTTGGGTTTGTCAGCTTTGTCGAACTTTAGAAAATAAATGTGTTCACGAGAATAAGCTATGCACATGGATTATTTATGTAAAAACATAATGCCTCCGGCCACGACTGTCGCTGGGCATAAAAAAGTACCTCTGAAATGAACAAAGTTGTTCATATCAGAAATGTTATTTGATGCTTCTGCCTCTAATCTGCACATTAAATGTGGAGCCTGAGCCTGAAGACAGTTAGCTTAGTTCAAAGACTAGAGAGTGGGAAAAAATCAGAGAGCCTTTTTTCAAAGATGAAAAAAATGCTATCTGGTGTTATATTCCTTATAAAAAATGTAAAAGTGACACATTCACTTAGAGTGACGGGAGTTTTTCTTTTCCTTTTTGTTTTGTTTTGTTTTATTCGAGACTAGCCGTTTCCCTTGTTTCCAGCAACAGCAATAAGCAAAGGTAAACACAATGTGACACTGTTGAGGGAATTTGTGGCATATTAATACAATTTAAAATTGCTGCCTCGCTGCCTTAAAAACAACATTGTGGTGTTTTTGGACCAGTTGTGAATCAAAGTTTCTTACATCCCGTGTTTGAGTCTGTGTGTGTGTTTCCTAAAGTTTTCATTTCTTCTTGCGTTTCAGTAAAAATAACTGCTAACACATCAGCATACATAATACATCACTACAAATGCAAACAACAAGGTTGCCCGCTATGGCAAAGATTCAGCGCATCATTATAAATTACAGTTTAGACACATTTTAAGCTTTATATAACATTTGTTGCAGAATTGCTGCATTGTACTGCATTATATTTCCAGGTGTTGCACAAAAAAGTCTAGTCATTAATCCTCACTCACATCTCTTCTGTCTTTTTTTTAAAGTCCACATAGCCTTTCTTGTGAATCTGCCAAAGCTCCCCTTTGATTCATTTAAAGTTCTATTTCTCTCCCTCGCTTCCAGTTTATATCTTGTCGCCTATGTGGCCCTCCAGGAGTCAATTATCTAATAGAGAGCTCTGACAGAGAGCAAATGAGGATATTCTCCCTGGTGTATTGGCAAAAAACGTGTTGCCCACTGGGATCAAAAGTGAGAGAACATGAGTCCATTTCATTTCTGTCTGTGGTCTTTCCCCTGTCTCCTTAATTTGATCTATCAAAGTTTGAGCAGACGCTGCCTCGGCTTTCTTTCATTTGCCACAAATCCAGTTTCGGTGCAGGCGAGAACTACTTTTAAGGTTATTCCTCACATCTTCTCAGTTATTTCCTGCATGCGTGCTGACGGCGTTGTACATGCCTGTTATTTTCCTTACCGTCCACAGATGCTCTTTTGGGAAGAATTGTGATAGCCCCCTCGGCCACCCTCTCCTGGCCAATCACGGGGGAGATCTTGGACCCCCAGCTGTCTGAGCCCACCCACAAGAAGTGACCTGTCTGGTTGTTCCTTTTAGCTGCGTCCAGAACTCGTCTGTTTTAGAAAAAGAGAAAAAAAAAGATCATTCTAACATCTGAAGACAAGCTGAGCAGAGGGGGGGGGGGGGGGGGGGGGAAGACTGGGT
>VURO01006350.1:2154-22003 GCA_015108175.1 Pelvicachromis taeniatus
TCCCCCCCCCCCCCCTTTTTTTTTTCCCCCCCCCCCCCCCCCCTCCACCACCACCAGCAGCAGCCCCCACCCCCCTTGATGCTCCATTTTTTGTTTTTTAGGAACCAAAATGGAACATTCCCCCAAAGCACTTTTTCTTCTTGCACTCTCTCAGCAAGTACGATAGTACTCGTACTTCTTTTCTTTTCTTTTTGTATGTTACCCTTCAAGTCTCATTGAAGTTAAACGTGTAATTGTTTCTCTTTCGATTCAAATCTGCATTTACTCATTTGGATCCTGCTCTAAAATAAGATCTGCTATTTGAATCAAGTGACATCCTCACGTAGTCATTTATATGCCTAAAAATATATTTTAAATTATTCATGAACTCTAAATAAAGACGTAAGAATGAGGCAGAAACTTTAAATTTATTTTGAGACAGACAGGAGCACAGGGCAGACAGTTTTTCAATATCAGAAATACCATCTTCCGCTCATTAAAAACTAACACCCAGCCTGAGTCATCAAGTTGAAGACTACACAGCCTTCAGATATCATTGGCATGCAGTGAGTTTTTATATTCTTGTACGTTTTTACCATTTGCCAGGTTTAATTTTAAAGAAGAGAAATCAAACACATTTTAGTTTCAGGGCCACATTCACAATTTGATCTTAAATAAGCCAAAACAATTAAAAATGTAGCTACAGATTCTTCTCCTTTTTGTGTCTACAAGATGAAATAAACTTGGAAAATGTTCACATTTAGAAAATTATCCATTTAGAAAAAACCGATCGTAACAAAATTAGGTGCAACAACACATGAGTTTTTACAAAATGTAGTAAAAAAAATACTTACACTGAAAAATAAGTCTGTACAATTGATGCGGGCTTTATTTCTCAATTAGAGATAATGTTCTAATTAATTTTCTGTTATTTCATAGAACTGTTTTTAACCAAGGACATGCAGTAAAAATAAAAATAAAAAACCCGTAAAATTAGAAAAATTACTGCCAACTCACGACTAGGACGTCTATAATTTTCTTTCATTAGAAAACAGAAAATGTTTTGTTAATTTACAGAAAGTGTTCTGCTTTCCACTAAAGAATTACAGTTTTAATAAAAAAAAAGACAAAAACAAACAAACAGCAATAACAAAACAAGCAGGAAATCTGTAAAATTAAAAAATATTGGAACCAAAGTTTCATAAAAGAAATAATATCTGTTTTTAATATAATATTTTTTAATAGAATCCTACTAGTAAATAACTATTGTTTAACAGGTAGTGTCTTTTTCATAACAAAGGTCGTAAAACTAATCATGATTCGTGGAATTAACAGTTTGGATTCTGATGATGCGATTCAGCGGGCCTGATTGGACCTCTTGGCGACCTGGTTCTGGCTCTCACACCGTGTGTTTAACACACTTTTTTTTAAAAACGCCACTGTTTACAGTATGACCGGGATTGTTTCGTGCTCGTTTCAATGAGAGTGGTGTAAGTGTTTGTGGTACAGTGTGGAGGAGGAACGAATGGCAGGAAGAAAAGATTAAAAAAGGGGACACCAGCATTAGAACCAGAGAGATGAGGGTATTGTTTTTCCCCCTAAATATACAGAATTGAGCTTCCTGTGCTGAACACAGACACTCAGAGAGAGGAAAAAGGAGAGAGAGTGACATAACCAGGCCTCAGAGAGGCTTTTCCCCCTGCGAGTGTTACAAGCTTTTAATGCCCTCTTGCTGTCAGTGGGTAAACTACAGTGGCTGCACACGTGACCGTAGACATTATTGCTCTATTATATGGAGGAGCCTAGCTATGTCAATAAAATATATTCACACACAAAGCTTCACAATTTAAAATGCCTTTTTAAAAAAATATATATTTTCATTGTATTGTTTGAACATGGGGTATGAAGGGTGCCTTGAAATATAATGACACTTTTATTACAAAAGTCCATTGACCTCATTTTCCAGCAGAAGTCCTTCCTGTGTGACTTCCTTAATCCTTCCCATCAAATCTGACATATGCTGTTCAAGCTTTAAAAACATGAAACTGAAAATAAAGAATAATGTAATTGCGTGTCACCCTGTGTCAAAAATTGCTTCCAGTGCACTTTATTTATAGTCATTTTTCTGCTTTAGTCCCTTAAATTCTGCATTTGCATAATTTAGTGCTCTCAAAAGTTGCTGCAACAGAATAAAATTAAATGTTGTCCTCGTAGCATCTCTGCTCTCATAATGCAATGCCTCACCTTTGACGTTGTGAAAATTACAAATGTGTTGCACAGCACCTGTCAGCGGTGTAAAGCAATGATAAATCGTAATTGTAGTTTGGTTTATTACTCAGTTTGGAGCTTCTCTTTGTTCTTGTGTTTATTTGATCGTTGTCAAAGAGACACAATAAAAGGCATTACAATGACTAAAATTAATTTAGCATCTATGTGGCCCAAAAACAACTTCTAAAAAGAGAACGGGAGCCAAGTAAACATCAGTCATGCTATGCTAAGAAATTAGGAAAGAAAGTGTAGCATGTCCAAACAATATCTACATATTTTATGTACAGTACATTCCTAACTTGTGTATCTGTGAATGCTCATTTAATACAGGTTTTGTAACAATACATGGTCCTAATTAGTGTCTTTTTATTGTTCCAGAGAAAGCCTTTTTATTTATTTTTTTCAGTAACAAAATGCATGTATGTGGCCCAACAGGACAAAACTGTTCAAAAAAAGCAACACTGTTTAATTTTTATGAATAGTTACAGATGTAAGATAACTGTATTATTCTGAGGCCTAATGTGGTTGATATGTTTTTACTGAAAAATAACACCATCAGCATTTAGATTGGTTACCTACAAGTCTAAAACAAGCTTGCCACCAGGCTGCAATTTTCCTGGTAAATCAGATTATCTTTTTACGAAAACAGGAAGTATTATCAGCACACCATTAGGCAAATGGTTTGCCTTTTCATAAATCAGTATCACAGCAGTTTTCTCAGCATAAAAGTTTTCTCTATATAAAAATGTACATGAAACAGAAATGTAGTTTCTTACTCTTTTTGTTGTCTATGGGATTTGCCTTACCAAATTCTAGCTGCATTGCCCAATTAGCTATAGCCACGTAGCTGCTTGCTGCTAATGGCTAGCCACCGTTAGTCACGAACTGCTAGCCACTACAGATCTGTCTTCAGAGATATTGGTGGATATCTTTAGTTAGCTGGCATAATGGATAACAAACAACTTTGGAAACGTGACTAGCCTAAAGAAAAGAACTGCTCTAAGCATTGAGACAGGGAGAGAAGACAGGATAAAACAGGAGTTAGCCTGAGAGTAGCATTTACACAATGGAGAGAGCTTCGGGATTTAAGGGGCTTCAAAACAGACAGCCAGCTGGTGCTGAGTAACAAAACCTGCCTGTTATCCAATTTAGTATCTTCTTATGATCCAAGCTTATCACTGACATGTCATTTGGTGTTGTTTTACAAGCCACCAGTGCCAATAAATAGCATCAAGAAACAGCCATACAAATAAACACTGACCTGTGAATTATTTTTCTGGAAACAGAAAAACAGCATTTGCCAGTTAATAGTGGGCATGCATTTAATATGAATATGTGTATTAGCAATTTCAATAGATACTACTTGGTATGCATACTAATGTTATAAAGAGCATATTGGGGATACTCCTTTCCACCCTCGTCTTTGTAAAACATCAGAATATAATATCCTCCTGGGAACAAGCCTATTCATTTATGTCCTCTGAGATTTGCTTTTGGTCTCTATCTTTTGACTTGAGCTACCCTACTAAGTCCTAATGTACAAAATAGAAAAACATCCTGGGCTTTCCATTATTATAGCTCATGTGATTGGGTGGCCTCTTTTAACTCCAAAGAGGCAGGAAATCACAAAAAAGTTCAACGGGAAGGTTATTTTTTTCTCATTTCTATGTAAAAGAAAAAAGTATATACAGCATGTAGTTGTTAAACATACCTTTAGGTTGTGAACATAGGTTTAAATCCAATATGCCTTTTTTCCCCAAAGCAGTACACAGGCTTTGAGCTTTTTAATGTGAAACCTACCCAATTTTCCGTCTTACATCATTAAACAATATATTATCGTTTAATGCCGTTGGAAAACTAAAGGCATTATCACCATACTCATCTCTACGTTCCATTTAGTGCCATTTAGTTAATTTCAGTGTGTTACATTTCCATCTAGGTCATGTAAAAGTTAAAAGTTTGATAAAAGCTGGCTGTGTATTGAGCCTCACAGTAATCGAATATGGCTTAATTATGCTATTTTGGCAAGATTGTAACAATATGGACTATCAAATTGAAGTCACAAGTCAGTGTCTCAGTAATAATTTTATACGGGAATCATCTGCAAATCATATAAGAAGCCATGTAGACACAGAAAGTATCATGGAGGAAATTAAGTTAATAAAAATGGCATTTTGGTTTCCTCAAGGCCCTGTCTGTAATACGTGACTCATAATGCTACATGGTCGGCTTTGTAAAGAATAGGAATCAGGAGCTTGATCACACGCTGTCCCTGCTGATAAGACTGTGAGATGCAGCGTGCAGCCTCTGTACAGACTGGTCACATGTGTTGGTTGTAGCTGATTTTGTGATGGTGACCTCTGGTTGATAGTTACGATGTAGGTTGTTTTTGTTTTTTCAAGATGGAAAAAAAAAATCATCACTGTATGTGTGATCAAAAGGTTTAAAATAACATCTGCATCCTAAACATAGTTTTCTTCAGGCAAAGGGATTGAATGACTCACCCAAGACAAGGTGCACACCCCGCTACTTCTCTCACCAAAGCTTAGGATCATTTGCTCCGCATCTCAGCATAGTGTCGATGATTTTTCAATTTCCATGTCCCTCCTGGGTTTTTCCTGAAATATAGGGAGACTTCTGCCCTGAGTAATGGCTTTTTTTTCCCTCGATGGTCGAGGTGGCTTCTAGATACAATTTACAACCTCTGCTATCTCCAGAAAGCACTATGGAATACACAGGTGTCAATAGCTGTATCAAAAATGGTGACAGGGAAGGCTCTAAGAAAACTCGTAGTCGAGGTTTTGATGCTGAGAGACACTGAGAAGCAAAAAAGTGTTATATCATACTGGTTTTTTTTCTTTTGACTGCAAATGCATTAAGAAATAGACCTGATTTTGCCTCTTTTTTTTAATATTTAAACTAAGTTTTACACCATTCTCCAGTCTAAGCTTCTGTAGTTGTTGGTATCAATAATTTACTGTGTAATTTCTTACAAAAATGACCTGCGGGCCTCCAGGTGTCATTAGAAACATACTTTGGTGGTATGTATTTTATTGCCGCTGTTAATTTTATGAGGGCCGTTAAGTTAAGTGGAGGTGCATGCTGCCAGCAATCATGCTGCTTGAATCAGCGGTTTATTAAATAACCTGCACCCTCCCTAAAAAGAAACAGAAGTAAAAGTGAAAGATCCAGTTTGGGTTACTGCACCACCCTGTCCACCAACCATCAGGCTTTGAGAATGCCAGTCATGCCAGGAGAGTCTTTGGAATGACAAATCCCAGGCCAGAATTGAAATGCAGCGATCGTCGTCTGTATCGATGTTTCGCACTAAACTTCCTTCACTGACTCCATTTAAAGGGGCAATGAGTGAGATTTATACGGCCCCATAACACAAAATGACCATAACATATCATCGGTAGAGTTATTGATCAATGCCAGTGACCCAAAAAATACTTAAGCAGGTGTTTGGGGTTTCCTGGCTTCCCGGACTCACTGTCCAGCACACTCCAAGCAATTTCGAAACAGCTAAGCACTGGGGAACATTAGCTAAAAGGCAGTGTTAGTACAAAAGTTTGAATAAGTCTTGAGATATGGATTTTTATGTGGGTTTTATTTGAGTATTGCAGTCAATGTGGGCCACCTACCTCACACAATAGAGTTGGTAGCGCTAATTAACCTTTGATCATCTGGTGAAACTCTTGGAAAAAAGCAGACAATAGAGAACTCCAGAGCAAGACATGCACAGATGTGTTTTTTGTACACTGTACTGCCTTATTAGTGCGAGTGGATGAACACGCAGGAAATAGGAAAAACTGTTTTAATGGGCAGTCAGAGTTTATCAGAACTCGTCTAAAAAAGCTGGAACAGCATGAGAAATTTAATATGCACCCCCCCCCTTTCTTTTTTACCGAAAAATAATTTGATGCCAGCAGCAAAAAAATGTTTGAATGGGAGCTTTTCATAATCCTCTAAGCATTTGGGAATCTGAGCAGACAAATTGTTGCACTTTTAGAAAGTTATTCTTGATGTTTGAGGCCAAGGGCTCAACAGTCCGGCTTCACTGGTCTGGACTGCAAGCGAGTCTAGCTTAGTTTAGCGTCCGATTTATTTATCTTCTAGCATCATCGAAGTATAAATGTGCATGTTACCTACCCCATGTGCACTAACCACAAACTATATATAAAAGATGTATACTGACACCATGACATCACCCTTTGTTAGTGAGGGTCCATTATGAAGCCTGAAACATTTTTGCCACTTCCATGCTTGTGAATGAAGCCAGACATCACAAGCACAAAGGGGTTGTTAGCCAAGAAACATAACTGGTTAATCCTCCATTTTTTTTCTCCTAATTTTTGAAATTAACTTGAAGTGATACAAAGTTGTGTTTATTCATATATTCATGTTGTCATTATATTACAATGGGAAATGTGCTTAAATTGATTAATCATTTGACCAAAACTTAGCCTTTCCTTTTTTATATATATATATATTTACAATTGCACAACTTGTCAAGTTTGTTGTGTTTTTTTCTTTTGTTTTTTTTTAACTTGATTCGTGGTTTAACTTGAACATAACTACACTTTTTTTTTTCGTTTTGGTACTTGATATGTTGCCTTGTACTATTTTCAGATAACTATGTGGTTTAAATTACTTGTAAATAACTGCACCTTTGTATTTAGGTGTTTGCGGTTGGTTTTTATTAATTATAATCATCACGAGCCCCTCAAAAGTAGAGACTGCAAAAACTGTTCCCATTGGTTGAATGGCACAGTTCCCATTTGTGGAACATTCTTTTACTGCAAATAAAGCCATGCTACTTTTGGCTGATTCTTTAGTTACGAGGGGTCACCACAACATGGACCTCCACATGATTGATTAATAGATTTTTTTTTTCATACCAGATACACTTCCTGACCCTTGATAATTTCACCTCCCAGTATTGAACCAGGGATCTTTCACTATAGGTGGGCGGATTGATCCAAGTATTGATAGTATTAGTAGTAACACTGATATTGGTATCAGATCAGTACAAGCACAAAAGGATTGCTATTTTGTTTCTATCCTCTAAGTTTAGTACTTAGATCACTATTTGGACTACACACAGTAAAAGGACGATTCCTTGCTGGCCATCTGTAAAAAAAAATATGGACACTGGTGGTAGTCTTAATGTGGCCGAAGAGGCAATCATTGACGCAATATGGAGATAGAGAAGCAGGTTGTAAGACAAAATAAACTTTTATCTAAAGTGAAATAACAAGACAAGGAGCACAAAAACAAACGAAATTCAAGAAACAAAATATAAAAGACCTGAGGGACATGACTTGACAGCCCAACAAAGAATAAAGACAAACCAACTAAATACACACAAGAGAGAGAAGGGTAATAAGGAGCAGGCAAACTCAATCAGACGCCAAATAGGGCCGGAAGATAACAAAGGAGGGAATTAAAGAGAAGAGGCATTGTTCAAGAGTCTTAATTACGTTGCTCTTTTTCAAACTCTTGCCTACAGCCAAGAGTTTGGGTATGACCAGAAGAATCACAGATACAAGTGCAGATATAAGCTTCCTAACAAAGGCTATGGGGACTCAGTCTTAAAGACAGGTTTAGGAATTCAGTTAACAGGATGAACTCAGAACAGAGTAGCTGTTATTTTACAACGTCTTGATGCATGCTCAATCGTAAGTAAATCCCCAAAACTTTACTTTAACTTTACAAGTTAAAGTGGTTATCTTGCCTGGTGAAGACACCAGAACAGACTCAAAACTGACTGCAGAGACTGGGTCTTGGTTGGCTTTGGTGCATCTTACAGGATCCAAAGGGGCTAGAGGACATGACCAGAGAGAGGAGAGTCAGAAAGTCTTAGACTTCTGCCTTGAAAATGGATGGATAGATGTAGAGACAAAGGCTTTCTTGGAGACATTCCTCCATTGCTAAAACCACTTCGTTTACCAAGTACCACTCAAGCATAACTCCAAAAAAAGCAATATGATTGTTTGTACATTCTGCCGGTCACTTTAGATTAAGATGACATGCACTGTTTAACCCCTTCCTCTTGATATATAAAGATTAAACATGCCAATCCCTTGCCAACAGTACTTTTTCACTGAATGAATTTGGCTGGCGTTTGCCCATAGCTCTCGGAAACGCTGAGCATTAACACACGCCTCTGGCACACGATCAATAAAGCTTCATGGGTAGACAGGAGTGCACACATAAACAGGAAGTCATACCTTCCATCATTGAAACTATTAGGTCAATGCCAAGTTCTTGACTGATCTGTCACCATTGCATTCCCACTTTTCCATCAAGTCTATGTGGCATCCATGTGCACGAAAGGAAGTGCCAGATGCACTTGTGTGATAATACATGCAAACTTGTTGAATACTTGCGCTCCATGGCAGCACTGCACCTCCTGATTTCCCTTCATTTTTTTTTTTTATCTTGCTCGACAGCTGACATCATTTTATATTAGAGGAAAATACCAACTGGGAGCCTAAACCAAACAGTTGATAAAATGCATGATATGAAAAAAAAAAAATGCACAGCAAGCATATATACAGTATATATATTTATATATATATATATATGAAGAGTTAACCTTTTGCAGAGAGGAGGAGATTTCTGCAGCACTCAGATGGCAAGAATTCAACTGCAGGTTCACAGTGTAGCGCTCAGCAGCCATCTCCTCCCCAGCGGTGCCATTAATAATGGGAGGCAATCTGCCTCACTGAGACGTGGGAAATGTAGTCATCTGTAGCACAGTGGTGTGACTGGCTAAATGCTGCTAATTGATATGGACAGCAGGAGCCTCTCAGTGTGTGGGATTAGAAGATGGCAGGGCAGAGAGAGCCCAACTTGTTTTCTGGCTGTGATGAGCCCCTCTGAATATGAACCCAAAAAAAAAGACAGAGTTCCACAATAAATCTCTTTTTCTACTTTTCTTTTACTGTCTTTTCCTCTTTTCACAGACAAATGTATTCAGCATTAAGAGACACATTTGTATTCGAGCGAGCCTATCTATTTTTACCCGCTGTCCAATGATTGATGTATCCTTTCAGCATGTACACCCTTGCTATCCACAGGGATGAATAAACCACAGATGAGCAGCAATCTGCAGGGAGTGTACACACACACACACACACACACACACACACACACACACACACACACTCGCAGCTAAAACACACATACAGATGTCCACATAGACAGGGACTCAAATGGGCTAAGAGGAACGCATTCGCTCAACATAAAGACTCAAAATATGTAATGTGTTCAAGGCTTTGAGTGCAGTTCTTAGTCCTTCCCATCATTCACTCTGTTGCATCTGTCACAGATGCTGACTCTTTTGGCACTTTTTGTGCGTGCGTTTGCACGTGAGTGAACGCTCCCGCTTTCATCTCCTCGCCCTGTGACTCGGCGCACGGCGGCGCCACGTCTATTCATCCGACATGCTTTGCGAAACGCGACGGATACGAGACGGACAGCCGTGACCGGCAAGACGCCACGTCCCCTCAAAGAGAGGGGCCGCACTCTGACAAGCTAATAGAGCCGGTTTGTGAGTGATAGAGGGCCATCGGCAGCAATAACGGTCAGGAGTGAGTTATGGAGTTGATGTGCCCTCGTCTAAGTTGCTGAGTAAAAGACGCAAACGGGGCAAATAAATGCGCAGTGGCACAAAGATACAGGGTCATGCGCTGGATGCAGAGCATACGGATTGACATAAGGTCTCAGTCTGTTTCAGTCTCAATGACAGACCTAACTGTGATCCCTTTAACTCGCGGACAGGCAATTTATAAGATATTCACCTTGGGAGACTATTTATATATGAACAAGCACCAGAGAATAGGCTACTTACTCCAGGGGGCAATGCAGCATGATTGACTTGGCTTTTCCAGAGAGTGTTTTGGAGATCTACCAGTGCCCTCTTGTGTCTGAAATCCAATCCCACAGCTTGAGGAGCTTCTGCAGAAAAAAAAAAGACTGATGTTTATTTGGGGTTTTACTCAAGAGAGGTGAGCAAATTAAGCGACTTCTTAAGAGCGAGCTTTTGAGCGAATCTATAAAGTCTCAGGTGATATTAGATAGATGAAGGGAAATCCGTTCCAAGTGGTACATTGACCCGAGGGAGTCACTTTGCAAATCTGTAGCAACCGAACCAATGGCACACCCTTCAGATCCCCCGTGTGTGTATGTGTGTGTCAGTATTGCATAGCGCTTCAACACAGGAGGAGGTGGATGGAGTTCAAGCTGGGTTAAAAGGCAAAGGAGTGAGAGCTTCTGGTGACTCAGCAAGGCGACTCACGGTGGCTGCTCATAAATGAATGGGCACAATTTGGACCGCATCGACCTCGGTCTCATTTCCAGAAGCTTTAACTTTTTGATGTCTAACCTATCACAGGGTTAGGGTTGCATCTATCCCTAACCCTTTGTGTTCTGGAGAAAGTAGCTGATTGCCAATACCTGGAAGAACAAAGCATATCCTAACAGCATGTTGTTAGGAGTGAGGGGTTAGTGTAAGGGTACTCGTCCTCACTGATAATGACTTAGGGCCTTGCAGGGTTAAGATCTTTCTTTCAAGAGTTCTTGACTTTTAAGTGTGATAATTGTACCTCAGTGTTTGCTATAGTTTCCCTGGTTTTAGATGTTTCTCAGGGAGGAAGTGTTTTGCTTGAATAAAAGCATTTATTTAAGACAGCTCTCTGGAGAAATATCAAGCAAATAATGTTAAGAGACAAGTAATTATTTCATCCCAGACAGACAATTTTCAGATTGTTTAGCAGTTTGAAGGAAAGTGAGGTATCAAAGATGACTGCAAGACCAATGGTTTGTTGAAATCATGTGTAATGTTCCAACTTCTATGTAAATTATTGAGTTTTGCTATAGATTGTGTTCAGGAATAAAAATGTTCCCTGTGTCTGGCTACATTATTAATTCAACAGTGTCTATCCTAGAGGTTCACATTATTTTTTGCCTTGTTATCCAAGTATAAAATGAGGCTATTTCATTGCTATTTAATGTTTTTCAGTGAACTGTTTGAATGTGGTTCAGCATGCGAATTGTCTCATTTGTCATATCTGGACTGGACTGATATTTTGATTTCATCCAAACAAGAGCATAAAATCCAGCTACACATTCGTAATTGCTTTCCAAAATTTACCCATATCCTTCTCCTCCCAAACTAAAAGCATGTTATGTCATTCATCTGCATAGAAGGTCTCCTGCTTGTAGTTATAGATGCAGGGTACACTGACTGTGCTGTAAAAAAGCATTTCCACATTTCAATTTTTTGTCTATTTCTCACAGTTACATGTTTCAGATCATCAAACCAACTTTAATATTAGAGGAAAAATAACCAGATTAAATACAAAACACACTTTTTAAATTATGTTTTCATCAAAACCAATTATTCACACTGGCCTGCTGCTGGCCCTATATGAAAAAGTGAAGACGTCCTTGCTAAATCATTATAAATACTACCAAACTTGTGGAATCAAGAAATCACTTCAACAGAGCCTGTTTGACACATCATTAACATAGTGGAGAAAATTGGCATCTATCAGTTTGGAAAGAAAACTTCAAAGGCGGTGAATCATCCAAAATTACTACAAGAATGTATCAAAGAGTCATCCAGGAGGTCACAAAAGACCGCAGAACAACGTATAAAAGACTACAGGGCTCACCTGTCTCAGATAAAGAGTTCATGAGTCAACAATAAGACAGGGACTGGGTAAAAATGGCATCCACTGGAGAGTTTGGGTGCTTTTTGGTCACCAGTGATTTTTGCCTTCAAAGACTACCAGAAAGTCCTGAAGGAGAACATTTGGCCTTCAGTTCATAACCTGAACTGTTGTTGTGCAGCAGGGCAGTGATCCAAAAGTCCACCTCTGAATGCCTCAAAAAGTAAACAAATTAAAAAAAAAAAAAAAAAAAGTTTTTTTTGAGTGGCAAAAAAATTCTAAGGTAAAATTCAGACTTTTTCAAAACACTGTAAATAAGACGACCATAGCCACTGAGTGTCAGCCACTTAAACAGGTTAAAAACCTGTTTTGAGGCCCTGTTTTTTTTTTTTTTTTAAGTCACCTGTTACCACCTATTTTAGCCAGAAGTATCCCCATTTAGAAAAAAACAAATGGAACTAAGTGATCCGTTAAAGCTAGCTTGTTTGGCTAGTAAGCTGCAAGCAAAATCTGTGTAGGTACCTTTGCTAGCCAATAAAACCAATACCAGGTTTTACAGATATAGTTTCACTTACTAAAATAGATGCACAGCGGGTGCACCAACAACTAAAACAAGTCTTACAGGTTCAGTTTACTGACATAAAAATTAGCTGAGGTTAGGCCTAGCTGATAGCTTTTGGGTGTAGTTGACCGTGTGGGACATAGCTTGAGAATTAAAGGCCCTAATAATGGATAACTTTAAACCTTAAAGGCATTTAAACTCGTGACTTTTGAAAAAAATATTCTTGAAGCTCAATCACTTGAAGATCAGTCCTGCTTTTTATTAAATTGCTAGCTCACCACATATCGTTGGAAGGCTAGCTGGGCTAAATCATTACCTTAGTTTCTCTCTCCCAAGTTTCAGAAAGTGTAGCCTACTCTAAAAGACTCCATGTAAAATGCTTAAATAAGCAGAAGGATTGATGTTAGGCATTTTCCCCCAGTAAATAAGAATCAGAATATTAATAAAACCACAATACTGATGTTAACACCTCCTTAACAACAATATTTACCGTGTGCAGCAGTGTGTAACCAGAGTTCACTGTACTGTAATTACTAGAAATATTTATTATGAAGCAGTATGAAGCCTATAATATAAAGCTGTTGACAGAAGAAACGCAAACAGCCACATCCCTGCCAATTATAACATATTTGTCTCACCCACTCTATATAATAATACCAAGAGTCAAATCACATCCAGCATAACTGTTGACAGACTAAGACTTCACTGCAGCATAATTAGCTTTGAGGTGGTGGCTGAAAGTAAACAGATAAACTAATGGAAAGATACACAGTGGCTATAAAGAGCTCATTTCTGACTGATCAGGGTGAAACGGGTAACTCCGATGCTCCCCTCAAACAGAGGTTTCACATTATGTTTTGCTTGCTGGGTAATTAGGTGCCAGATTTTTTCTTTCCTTTCTTTGTGTGTGTGTGAGTTTGAAGTACACAAAGCTTGTCTCCGTGTAGCTAGCCTTGTCTTCTGTGCATGGTTCTGCATGTGTTAAGCTCCATGCTCATCTGTCAGCTTATATGTACCTGTATATGTGTGTGTATGTGTGTGTGTGTGTACTTTTGGGCAAATCACCTTCATTATAAATGTGTCTCATTACAGTAATGAGACGATTTCATTATCACTTAAACGACCTTGTCCCTGGTGCTAAACAAGGCCGGCTGTTACAAACCCAGTGGGCTTCTTGAGTTGAAACGCAGCAGGGCGCCGGGCAGGGGGGCGGCTAGGCAGGTGCTGCAAGCTTTAATTTGAATGGAGAGCTCTAATTGGGGTGCATGAGTACATGCACACGTAAGTATGGGTGCATTTAACAGTCATCTTAAAGTTTTTCTGAACACTAAAGCAATTGTGAGGCATCTACGGTGGCCTTAATATGCAAAGTACAACAAAACGAATAAGTAATCTTAAAAGCCAACATATATTTCATTTACTTATTTTAAATATGTTTTTAGACTGTTTTGTTAAATAGTGTTAAATACTTTACAGCTCTTAAATAAATTACAGAATTAAAATTCAGAGAAAAGGTTAACTTAAACGTTAACCATATACTTATATCTATATTTACATCTTTCTTAGTGAGTACAGCCAAAGATTACTTGTTTTTTTTTTTTATTCTTGTTTAATTTTGGCACCTCCAGGACACCATAGACTGATGTTCTTTAGTAATATTTAGGTTAGCTCTATAAGTTACAGTAGATGGTTTTTCCAAAGTTCTCATATTGCAAAGAGAATGAAAAGGTGGTTGTTGGTGGTGGGGCAGGTAACAACAGCCAAAACATAATGATTTATAAAATGTTGTAGGGCTCTTAATAGTTTTTTTGTGGGGGGGGGTGTTAAGTGTTGTGTGTGTGACCGGTGTGTTCCTGCGTTGTGTTCTGACAATGAAAGATAAAAAGAATGAAAGACCTCCAAGTAAATATCTTGCCCACTCCAGCTCCTACAAACAAATACAACCAGTTGGGAAGACGGTTAGCTTAACCCACCATAACTTCCAAGCTAGCAAGAATTATCGATTCATGCTAGTATTAACGGTGCCTATAACACATATATGCGGCACACGTGTACTACACGTACTACACATTCATAACATCTAGTAAAGACAGGCATAAGGATGACAATAATTGAACTAAAAACACACGATCAGAAACATCAGGGTGGCTAAATTTACAGTATATGTGTGTTGTACAGTGTTGAAAAAGAAATGACACCAACCTCTCCTACAGGGGAATTGTAGAAAACGGGAGAGACCAAAGGAATGCACCAAATCTATAGGGTTGCACCAAAGAAGAAGAAGAAAAGGATGAGGAGGGGCTCTAATAACTGATATGAACTTAAATACAGGCTTAGAGGTCCTAAAGGTCAGGTATAAAAGGATCGGTCTGGGGGTTTAGAACACATTTTGTGTAATAATAACAATATGTGGTTTATGACCCGGTTACACGTGCGTTTTCAAGGAATACTTTTGTTTTTGTTGTATTCCGTTTAAAGTATTTTTTCAGCACCTTTACAACACCGTACATTTCTGTAGGCTAAGTTACATAAAAACTGTAAGAGAGAAAAGTTAACATCTCTTCACAGACTTCTTTATTTTATTCCTTTTTCATTACTAACACCAATAAAATGAATAAAATGAAGGCAAGTGCGTATACCATGGTTCTCCATGGTTTAAAAAAAAATCTCAAACCAAAACCAGTTTAGCAAGACTAGGTCATGACTTTGAATTTTCCTATTTTTATTATGAAATACTGCAAAGACTCCAGTATGTAGGTTAAAAAAAAATCCCTATTTATAAAATCATATAAACGCATGCACACCGTGGACATACACTTTCTCTTCCCTAAGCTCTACCTGGCTCCCACTAAGATCTCCTCTCATCCTTGCTAAGCACTCAATCTGTTTGGTGAGTGACCTTTAGTTGTTGGAGAGCTTATCTCCTGCTTTTAAAGCACCCTGCACCCCTGAACTAATCCTTGGAGCCAAACACTGCCGCCCTAATCCCCACTCCCAGAGGTCCTCGTTCACTATTTGCTTTCACTCTAATTGTCTTCAAAGCACTCCAAGACTCATTCAGGTTTGTTTCCCTATCTGTCCGTGTGGGTGTGTTGTATGGAAGTAAATGTACTTATCTATGAGTGTATCCTGGCATCATTACCTCATTTGCGTATATCTGTTTCCCAGGCACAAAAAGCTTGGTTGCAGTCATGCTGTGTGTGCCTTGTCTATGTGTGTGTGTGCGCACGCGTGTGTGTACATGCCTTTATGCATTTGACCGGTGACCACGAAGCCATCAGGGTGCATTTAGGAGGATTGTCACTGTGCAGGAAGGGATCAAGCCCAGAGTCAGAACCAAAGCTGCACAGGCACAAGCCCAGAATCAGCATTCAGCAGGTTAGTGGTGCGTGTGTGTGTCTGTGTGTGTGTGTGCCTCAAACCCAAGGGTAACAGTTCCTGGTCACAGTCTGTGGATGAAAGTAATTGCCAGTGGAGGGCAACCTGCAGCTGAGGCCC
Source organism: Pelvicachromis taeniatus (assembly GCA_015108175.1). Classification (NCBI taxonomy): domain Eukaryota; kingdom Metazoa; phylum Chordata; class Actinopteri; order Cichliformes; family Cichlidae; genus Pelvicachromis; species Pelvicachromis taeniatus. Next base: position 18,142 of record VURO01006350.1, read on the forward strand.
AGAGATGGTGTGTTGGTGTATGTGTGAATGGAAAAGAGCTTTCGTGGAAGCAGAAATGCACAAATGTACAGTGCTTGAATTAGACCACGAACCTGCGTACAGTTCATCATTACTGCACAGCCAATAATGAACTCTGTTTTCAGCATCGAGTTTGATTGCTCACCTTTCAGAAATGTACGCCTTTGCTGCTGCTGCATCTCAGACACTTGGAGTAATGTTTCCCATCTTGGTAAATGGTCAGTAAATGCCATCACAGTGCAGTACGGACAGTCAGACTGACGAGGTCAAAGTGGGCGTGGACAGGTCAACGCAGTGACCTTTTCACGGCTGACTTCATGTCTTCCATGGACGCCCTGAAGATTCCACGTGAAGTCTCTTCACTCGCCCACTGAAGCCTGACTTCACTCAGGATTGACCAAATAAAATGAGTCAGAAAGATTTTACTTTAAAAATACGTTTAAAGCTAATGTTTCTACAGTTAAAAAAAAACAACAACAAAAACATAGGAATATGAAAAATAAATAATATAATTAAAATGAGCAAAATTACCTACAAAATAATTTGCTTTCTTACACATATCATTACATTTGTTGTTACTTTCAGAGCTCATGGTTCCTATAATTAGCAGTGCACTTTTTCTAATTTTATTTTTTTTGTTCCTCAACACAGAACAAACGCTTCTATTACATTTACTGCAAACATCTGACAAGTAATTTTAACAGTCCAGCCCTGGTTTGACCTCATGCAAACAGATATAATGAAATATAGATATATTTATCATGGAATATTATGACATCAAGAAGAATGAGTAAATACACGTTACACGAAGCTCTAAGTTCAAACTAACTTTCATAAACTCCCTCCTGTGTCAGGTCTCCAGTGCACAAATATAATATTTTTCCTTATCTACAAGCACCTCAGCTCCTTGAGGCTTATCGAAGAACCAAAGTACCAAACACCAGCCAGCAGATAGAAGTTATATGGAAGCTAGTAAATAGTGAGACCGTATTAAATTGAGGAGTTAAACCTGTAAATTTCATTACAGGTGTACAACATATGTGATTGTTAACCGTACTTTATTTACCATTTTTACTTTTTTGTAATCTGGTTTTGGTTTATTTAGGAAATATATATTTTTCTAACTTTTCTACAAATTGGATCCCATTTATGCCTAGATGACAAAACTGTATATTACCTTTGTCACCATACTCATCACGCCTAAATGACAGAATTGGTCATTTGCCAGTGATTTCCTACATATAAGATTTTCAGCTGTGCAGCACTAGTGCTAATAATTAAGTTCACTTCAGTTTTATTTATATAGCACCGAATCAGATGCTTCAAGGCGCTTTACATTGTGATGTAAAGATCCTACAATAATACAAAGAAGACCCAACAATCACATGACACCCTGTGAGCAATCACTTGGCAACAGTGGGAAGGAAAAACACCCTTTTAACATGAAGAGACCAGGCTTAGGGAAGGGCAGCCATCTGCTATGACCAGTTGGGTGTGAGAGAAAGAGATAATTCACTTTAAATCTCACCTTTATAAATGTTTCTGTGTCTGTCATGTAAAATAATTAACAGTAGTTCTAAAAACCCTCAAATGAGGACATAACCAAACTGAAACTTTACACTACACTACTACTTTCCTTTTATTTTGACCATTTTGATATATAAACAGATATCTTTCTGTACAGTGTTCTTATAAAAGGCTTAATTACAGAGTGTTTCAATCAGGGTACGTTCCTATATTGTTTATTAATTCCCTTTAAACAAAAAAAATGTATTTATATAGCACCAAATCACAACAACAGTCCCGTCAAGGTGCATAATATTATAAGGCAAAAGTCTTACAATAATACAAAGAAACCCCAAATATCACAGGACACCCTATGAGCAAGCACTCTGGCAAAAGCAGGAAGCAAAAACTTCCTTTTAACAGGAAGAAACCTCCGAGAGAACTGCTCTCAGGGAGGAACAGCCATCTAGTGCGACCAGTGGGGGGTGAAGGAGATGAGATGAAGAGAGGGCTGACTTTCAACCAGAAGATTTGAGCTTGTCTGCTGTGTCGACCCAGTATCACGGCAACATGTGTAATAGACACGCTGGTCCACAGTGTCCATGTCACGCTTTGCCACTACAAAACGTGAAATGCATGCAGAAGTTCCATTACTTCATGTAGAAGTTGTATTGCTAGCAGGGGGGATAATATATTTAATGCCAAGAAGTCGGTAGTGAACAAAATCCATATGACGTACATTCCAGGGTCCCCTTAATCGTTTCTGACGATTAGAATAGAATAGAACAGACCATACTTTATTGATCCCCTAAGGCAAATTGTTGCATCACAGCAGCAAATGAAAAATGTGCACACATAACAAACAAAAATGAAAATAAATTTTTTTATTAAGCTAGGTTGCTAGGTGGCAAATATGTATACATATGTAAATGTGTTGATAATGTCTGTTTAAACACTTTCCCGTGATCCTTTTCATGTTGGCTTGAATAAAATATCTCCCTCTCCTATTGCTGCAGTTTACTGCTACTTACTCTATTTTACACTCTCTAAAGCGTCAGTTGCACACGGTGTAGCAGCGTGTCTGCTCCACGTTTAACCGCGATATTGGGTTTGAAGATATAGTTCATTACTTCATCCCTCTGAAGTTTAAGTTGTCAACGCTGATGACCTCAACCCTAACCCTAATATCAGAATATTTAATTTTAGTTTTTACTAAGACCTTGTATCCAGGGAACAAGGAAAATAATCATTCCAAGTGACACATAGAAACATGTTGTCGACATTGTCAAACTTTTCCTGTTAGCAACAAGTTTGTCATTTAATTTCATGGTTACGACATTGTCCAGACGGTTAAAAATGTTTTTAAAAATTAGCAAGTGTTTTAGCAACCACAAGTAAAAGTATGCTTTATGTAGACAATACCACAATTCCAGAAACATTCTTATATCTAATTTAGTTCAGATTTTTTTCTCTCCTATTCAGCCATCTCAACCGTTATTATCAGTCCACAGTTCAAGTTCTAGTGCCTATGGAGCTGGCAGCTGGCACATCTGGAAAAACTCTGTTAGTTCTGATAAACAGGTTTTAGCTCCCATTCAGACTTTTTCCAGCAAGACAACAAAGAAACTACTAAGTTTTATTACAACAACTTCGTGTATATAGTCAAGTACCCACAAGTCAAGACTCAAACAGCTAGACTCATATATCAGACAACATATGAAAAGAAAAAACAATGCTACACAAGAGTAAACATGGCCTTATTTCAATTTTTTAAGATGCATTGCTTCCATATAATTTAAAATGACCTGTTTTCTATGCTCTACTGTGAATAACCTGCCGGAGGTTTCTTCCTGTTAAAAGGGAGTTTTTCCTTCCCACTGTCGCCAAAGGGCTTGCTCATAGGGGGTCATATGATTGTTGGGTTTTTCACTGTATGTATTATTGTAGGGTCTACCTTACAATGTAAAGTGCCTTGAGGCGACTGTTGTTGTGATTTGGCGCTGTATAAATAAAATTGAATTGAATTGAAAGAATTGAAAAAATTGAATTGAATAAAATATTGCTTTATGGGATTTTCAAATCAGCACATTCTGTTTTTCTTTACATTGTATACTGTGTGCAGTTGTAGTTATCAAGGTGAAGTCCACAAACATGCTGAATAAAAGACTCTAAGTTGGTGGTTTCGGGCCCTAAAGGCTGGATAAATGTCAGTTTCCTTAGCTTACACAGTCACCACGAATGCACCATGAATGCTGTTTGCAGTTTTGTTTCCGTTCCTTTGGTGTTACCGCTTTTATCTGAACCCAAAGCCAAGAAGTAGCAGGAGTGCCACTAGAGT
>VURO01006351.1:1916-16422 GCA_015108175.1 Pelvicachromis taeniatus
AAAACACGGACAAAAAAAAAAAAAAAAAGGGAAAAAAAAAAACCATCATCTGTCACAATCATTTTTTCTTTTTAAAAACATACAAGTTTTACCCTTAAAGTTTCCTTTTCCACAAAGGAAAGTGCACCTGAGGCTACACAAATATGTATGATGCATACAGAAAGAAGGTTCAACCGTACGACAGATTATTGTCATTCCAAACACACATAAAGCACACATACTGATTGATATGACAACCATCACTCACTGTATCATTATGATAATATTTCAACGAGGGGGATTTGAGACAACAAGAGGTGTTTCAGGGACACTGTCCTGGAGCTTATTTTCACGATTTCACAGAAATCAACATAAAACCGGGAGTTTAGCCTTTAGCCTAACAGAAAAATAAATATTACCCCACATTCGACTACTTTTTTTTTTCTTCAATAACTAATGCTAATGTTTCGTAGTTCTGTTGTTTCACTGCAAAAATGTTAAATATCCATTTTATCAAAAAAAATAAATACGTTACTTAAAAAACTTTCAAATGCATACCTGATTGCTAGCGACAGCGTTTCGTGGAAAACTCTTAACAGAGATATCACATTTTGGAATTAAATCCTTCACTCACAGAGGAATACTTCTGCCTAAGTGTAGTAAATAAATAAAGCACTACACTTTTACAGAAACTAAAAAAAAACAAGCAAATTTTAAGCTTTAGAATTAAAGCATCCCTTGTCTATTGCAATGTGAATTACACTGCATTTGGAGATTTATATACCAAAGTAGTCTCGCTTACTCGTCAATATATAGGCTGGATACTCCCAGAGTGTCATTAAAATAAAAAAACCCCTTCTCAACAGAGGAACTATCTTGAAAACATATTCCCTCCAAAATGGGACTACAAATTGTTTGACTCATTCCTGGTCCTGTAAGGACACGATACGTCGACGAGAGGAGGCACTTCGTTTCTTCAGCATGAGCTTGAGCTACAAGTTAGGAGATAAATTAATATTAGTAAGCTGAAAAATCTAATAAATATTTAAAAAAAAGAAAAGAAAGTGAAGATATGGGTGATTACCTGTTCTCCCTGCAGGCCGCTCTGCAGCAGGTGAGCTGGCTGGTCATTCTCCAGATTGCGGATGCTGGGATCAGCTCCTTTGCTGAGCAGCAACTGCAGGATCACCTCCTGGTGGAGGTTACCATGGAGACCGGCTGCCATGTGTAAAGCTGTGTGGCCGTGAGCCTGTGGGGAAAAAAAACATAAAAGGCGCATAACTCGGACTGTTCACAGACAGCTATAGCTGTACGCTTACACGATGTGTATTTGCACACACACAAACACGTGTCTGCAAAAAGGCTGCTCTGAGTTTCTTGTCAGTGTGGGACTCACTTTCATGTTGACAAAGTCTTTCATGTTTGGCAGGGGAATGCTCAGCAGATAACGCACGAGCTCAATGTTCCCCTCCTTTACAGCCAAGTGCAGCACAGTCTTGTTACTTTTGATTTCCTGGAATTGGAGAATTGGGAGTGATGGGAGAGACATAATGAAACCACAAGTCAGACTAAAACCACTAAAAAGCATCAAGCAACAAAGAGAAAACAAAAGAGAGAACAAAGTGGGGAATGGTTGGCAGCATGACAACATCGGCGTTAGATAAAAACCCCAGGTAGCTGCATATTCTGCCTTGAAGTACGGGCGTGAACTTCAAAATTGACCTACCTGACTGAGCAGGTATGCCCCTGCACTAAGTAGCATCTGAACGCAGGAGAGCTTCTCCATAGCTTTGGTCTGTAAATTAACATCTGCATGCCCGTTGGTAGACAAAGCCTTCACTGTGACACTGTGAGAAATGGCTGCACAGTGCAGAGGGGTCATCCCTGAGACACAGAAAAATATACGTCTTTTAGGGCTCCGGTAAATATGTTTGAGTTGGAGCTAAAAGCTAAGACACGACTTTACCTTCAAAATTGCGGGCCTCTAGGTTGACGGCCGGCCTGCTCGACAGAATCGCCTGCAGAGACAAATCGCTGATGAGATCGCCTCACTCTACACTCTTTGCTTGTTTGTTTTTTAAAGTCATGCCGCATTCATTTAGTAGTTACTGTAACTTTACCCGCAGAACCCCTGGGAATCCATAGTGAGAAGCCAGATGAAGAGCGGTTTGTCCATTAACGTCACAGGCGTTGATGTCCGCTCCCAAAGACAGCAGATCTTGGACAATGTCTGCCTGGTTTGCCGTCACTGCCACCAATAAAGCAGTCTGCACAAGCACACGTGGTACACACATGCATTTCAAGAGACCTTAACGCCAAAAACATGCAAAATGAATGATGCTTTTTTTTCTTTTTTTTTGTTCATACCTTTCCCTTGTGTTCTTTTGCATCAAGTCTCCCTACATCCCTCAGCATCTCTGCAGCAGCATAGGCACACTCTCTCAGTCCCTTGGCAGTGTAGATGTGCAGGATGCTGATGGAGAAAGAACACAAATTAGTTATGAATGAGGCCACATAATTGTGGTAATCCCCACAGCCAATTTCACTCTATTTTCTCTCACCACTTCACTTGTGAGAAGGAACAAAATTTGCACGATTGTAATTGTCACTGAACATGAGCGGCTGACTCATTTTCATATTTAGTTTTTTTATTCATCTGTCTAGGATTACCAAATGGGTTCTCACTTTGAGCTCATGACTGAAAACGAAACTGTAGGAAAGTAAATAAATTGTGTACTTGTGTTCAAAGAGCGCAATAACGTAATCAGCAGGGGATTGCGTGGGTCCAGAAAGTGAACACGCACTGTATCGCAAAATATCTGGAATAATTAACACTTACGATGCGTTTGTATCGTAATGCAGACTAGAATTTCAAATTGAGATCTCGGTTCACATTTCCCACTGGCAAAGTGACTTATGTTCTTTGCCTTAAACCTCAATAGCAGGTATAAACCAAACAAACCACGTTAATCACTCACGTGTCTCCATCTTCATCCTGGCAGGTAGTTCTGCTGTAGTCCATCCTGCTGAGCAGCATCCTGGCTTCCTCTAGCTTGGCGGTATCTATCGTTGAACTAAAAGTCTGTGTGGTCTGAACTGGGTCCAGAAGTGACCAGGAAGAATCTGAGAGAGGCCCCAGGCAGTCCTGTGCAAAGCAATGCAGATGTTACTCAACAAACTCAAGATGGGATCATAAAACTTGCCAAGTCTGCAAACAAAGGCTGCCACTTACATAGGGCTGAGATATTGTTTCCACAAATGGATGGACCGGCTGCTGTGTGTATTCAGGTGTCATCGTGTGGCTGTAGGTTGTGGTAAAGCTGGTTCCTGGTTGGTTGCCATAGAAACTGAGTGTAGACTCAGGAGCTGGGGTCCACTGCTCATAGCTCAATGCCATGTCTGAGTAGCTGCTTGCTGCACCTAGCAAGAAGAAAACGGACTTCTATTCATCACTGAAAAGATAAAATGACTTAAAGAACAAAGTCTCTGATGTACTTCTGGTTGATTCTCTACTCTCTGTGTTGCAATCACACCCATGCCTACTTGTAAGACTTAAATCTTAATGAGAAACAGGACACAGAGTTTCATTATAAATGTATAAATACATTTCTAAACCATTCATTTTGGGATTGTTGTTTTTTTTTTTTTTTGCACAATAGTTGAGGTCAATATTAATAAGAAATAAGCTTTATGAGACTAAACCTACACATCCAATTTTCTTTTTGCATTGAGTCTTTAACAGAAGCTGCCCAGCCCTTACCTGTACAGGGAAATGGTTCTGGTAATTGCTGCAAGAAGAAGAAAAACATTGTGAACAATCAAATTGTTATAATGTAAAAGTTGATGAGTTGCACAGGTACTATATGTGCTGGCTTACTGTAACAGTAGCTGGAGGAACAGGACTTGTGCTGGTAGTCGGGCAGGAGGGCGGCACGGAGGACGTCTCACGTCTTCTCTTCTGCTCCAAGAGTTTTTTCACTGTGGGCAGTGTGCAACACGGCTTCTCTTTTGGCGCTGGGAAAGAAAAATGAAGCCAGGATGAACAACTGTTTGATCATATACAGTCATTGGGAAAGAGAGAAAGTAATATGGAAATACTGGCAACACTCCCCAGTCTCTAAGGCGGTTGAGGAAGCCCAAATCACGATATTCCTACCACCGTGCTTCACAGTTGGTATGAGGTTCCTCTCTCATCTACTGTCCCTGTGACCAGCTGTGTACACCATAATGATCATCTTTGTGTCTGTAGATGCACTTGGACACAAACAGACGAGTCACCTGCAGACCCCGTGATTCCTTTTGAGCATTTTTGGGCCATCAAATGTTGTAGCCTTAATTTAGCGACAAATTGGCATTTGAGATCTTTTTAAATCACCCCAGGTTACAGAAATCCACAACCTTTTTATCTGAGCTTAAACAACTCTATTAGAGAGCTCTTTAGACGTTGGCGTAATGGACGGGGATGATAACAACCCAATATGTCAGAGGTTCAACCTGAACCTGCTTGTACCTTCACTGATTTTAAGGTGTGATAAGTGTACGGGGGTGAACAGACTTTTTTTTCCTCTGTGACGCTTGTCTTTAAATGTATTCAAGTGCACGTAAATGACAACAAAATGATCTCTATCTCTACCCATGACTATATACTGGTGACATGTAATCCATTTGGTTTATAATGTCGGGGAATATTGAAAAGTTTCCTCGAACCAAAGAGACATTTTCTTTTTCTCGTTGTTTCTTACAGACTTACTTTACAAAGATCTAAAATAGGGTGAAGGTGCTAATTTTGGGATTTGAAAAATGAAAACAGAGAACGCTCAAATAGCTGCCAATTGTGCCCCCCCCCCCCCCTTCTGTTAATCCGCTAATCAATGAATGCAATGTGCGTTTGATGTTTTTTTTTTTTTAAATATCAGTTTGAAATGTTTTCCAACAAAATGACAAATTTTCTCTATAGTCATTAAAACTGAGCTTCTCCAAAAGCTAAACCTCCTAATGAATTCTTGAGCTTTTACCAGTAACATGTTCTCTCTTTTAATGGTTATAAATCACAAAACATAACTGAATATGGTAAATATATCAAGACTAAAGTTAAGTCTGATCACAGACAGCCTTTCTATGTCCACAGAAGTGGATTTACTCTCTGTATAGCATAGGGTATATGTGCCACTTGGCTTTGCTTTGTTGAGAGTTAACTGTCGACCAGCCTAATGATAGAAAAAAATAAAAAATTCAGGTTAAAGGTATGAGAGCATAAGAATATTAAATATATAGTGAGTCGTAAGCTTATGATTCAAAGTCTGAGCAAGTTCTGTACAACTTTCATCACTCCTCATTTTCTCCACGCTCACCTTTCACATACATCAAGTCCATTATGCAGTGAGTATGTTTTCCCTTTCTGATACTAAAGAATCATTTCCACCGAACAGGTAAAGGAAACCAGAAAAATAGGAAATTAATATTACAAAACAGAATTCAGATGTTTCCAGCTGAGATGTTGTGACCACACAGGTTGTTTCCTCAAAAACTTCACCCCACATGTGTAAGATAAAGTGATATTTCCACCCTGTGTGTGGAACTGCGGTACAAAACACAAAGCTTTGCAGAACCTCCTCCATTAGGAACACAGATAATGTGGCCAAGCAAACCAGAGAGATTCATCAGAAAGCCTGTAGCATGGGATTACCACTGCTTATTTTCTATGACATCTTCCTGTAGTGCCTCTCCGTTACGCTACACAATGGCAAACCACATCTTCCTGCCTTGGTGTGTCACAGACTTGTCACCTCAACACGTGTAGTTGCCTTGTGCTTTCTATTGAACCATGTCTGGAAGGCAGAGCTCAAGTAGTCAGTTCTTTTGTCACATCTCTGTTTTGTTTTGTTTGGGGGGGGTTTTTTGTTGTTGTTGTTTGTTTGCTTTTACTTTACGAATATTAAGCCTTACGGGGACAACACAGCTGTGAACAGCAAACACACAAAGTGTGCACTTCCGGAAAAAAAAAAAATGCAAATTCGACCACTGAGACGAAGAAAAAAAAAAAAGAGTGTAGATTTCTGTTGGTAAGCTGTGTTGTTTCTTCTTAAAGTACAAGAAGGAAGAAAAAAAAGAAACAATAATCTCACTTCCACTTAAAAACCTGTCCTTGACAATAAGCTCATGGTGCTGTGTGTCATATGCCCCCCCCTCGCCACCAGCACACAATAAAGGTCACTTAATGAGAATACATGACATCAGTCTGTACATTTCAGGGCCGCAAGTTTCATTTTCAAGTTCACAAGGTGTTACTATAGGTTACTCAATCCTGACTCATTTTAATTTAAAATCAAAAAGTAACCTTTGGCCTGGTGATGTAATACTGCAATATTAGTGCAAAAAGGATCTTTGAAAGTCACCAGTTGATAGAAGTTGCCCCTGTAGGCTACATCACAGCCTTCACCAGAGAACAACAAGCAAGGAAATGGCCTTTTACTTGCTTGTCCAATAATTGAGGGGGGACCCACGCATGCACATACATTTGGATTTACACTAAACTATCCCCCACGCTGCTCTGGGCTAGACTGTGCTATATTCAAATAGGTTTTGTGGAAACCCCTGGACATTGAGTCATGTGAGTGGGCGGCTGGGGATTCCTGCGACCTTTCTCTTTTGGCTCTACGCTCAGAGAAAAGAAAGAAGCATACAGCCAGTTTCCTCATTTTGTGGTTTAGCAGAGCTGAATATGTAATCGTTCGTGCTTGTTTTTTAAAAGGAGACCATAAACAAATAAGCTTAAGCAAACACGATGCTGTCACCACACAGGCTGCCTGTCTGGCACTAATCATAAAATGGGGAAATGAAAACATACTAGCATGGGTGGAGGTGTATTAGGGTTTCCCCAAATGTCCTGCTTGTTGGATTCACCCGAACTGTGATGTCATATATGAAAAACCAAGCCAAGAGGAAGGCTAGTGCATGAAAGCACCAGTGAAATGACTGAACTCACTAACTCTATTCATATCAAAAATACATCCCCCTATTGGCACAGCATGGCAAACATAGTCTGACTGTAAAAGCACACCAGGAGGTGAAAAGGAGAGACTCCTGCCACGTTTAGGATGCAGCATCCCGATTAAAGTTCACAGAAAACCTGTCAGATGCGTCCTGCCCTGTCGGTGGCATAGGAGATCTGTGTCGCTGTAAGCTTTTAAATGACATATCACTGTAATTCAACTCGAACACACACAAGACAAAAAAAGAGAAACGGCGTCACGATCCCTCTGGCTACACAAAAACCCGAAAAACACACAAAGTAATGAGTTAGCGGTGTCGTCATCGCAGTCAAACTATTGACAACATCACGCGTCTAATCTGCCGCATCAAAAGCACACGCGTACTCACATTTATCAACGTGCATGTCAGAAACGGTTTTGCTGTGAAGTCTTCGACAGATCGTCCGCTTGCTCGCCAACCTGTTCAATGAGGGATGACCGAGGGATCTCTGACGCTCTGCCACGCTGAAGTCTGTCTGGCGTGTTTTCTTGTTGTGATGGTGCTCCACGCAGCGCGTGCGGTCCCTTTCCCCTCAACCCCCAGCTGTGGTCACGCCCTCGAGCACGACGAGGGAGGGCAAAGCTTCAAAAGCAGAAAGGAAAAAAAAGAATATAAAAGAATAAAGAATGAGCTGTGATGTGACAAGTGAATAAAGAGCTGTTTATATTTAGGCGCTGCTGCTTATAGAAGAGCGTTTATTTATAAATGGTTTTATTACTTTACCCTGCACCAGCTGAACAACCGCCTCCGGAATTAGTAATGGGTTGTCCAGTCTCGTAGTAGACTAACAGTAAACACAATCAGACATTGTGCTTACAGAGTACGTTCGCTTTTCATACTTGGTACATGTAAAACTACTTCTAAGTGATGGGGGGGGGGGGATACATTTGTTTTTACGTTGCGTTGAAAGCCTGAACAAGCTGGAACTCCTGGACTGTTTTGTAGTTCAGTTTATAATGACACTTATGTCATGTTTCAAAATCTGGTCTCAAGTTACGAGTAAAAAAAAAGAAAAAAAATTTGTTTTAGATGTGTGAAATCAAGTAGGTAGTGGAAGTGATAACATGTAAAGGTTAAAGCAGTAACTGACAAAGAGATAAGTGATCTGAAATCTTCGATATTGTGCTGATGCAAAACAGCGTTTGATATAAACGTTAAGAAATATAGTAAGAAAGTATCCAAATTGTAAACCTACTGTTATTGTGATGTGTGTCAAGTTCTAAAGATAAAGAAATATTCTATCAAGTTTGTTTTTAGATCCAAAAACATGTCACCTCAGCTTACAGTGAACAGGCTACTTTATTTTGATTTAAAATACCCATACACTCATCCGTCCATCCATTTTCTGCCATTCATCCACGCTGTGTGGGCAGCAGTGTCACTACAGATGCCCAGACCTTCCTTTCCTTGGCTCGCTCGTCCAGCTCTTCTTGGTGGACTGCATGTAAACTACATGTAAACATATTATCTTCCTTTTATCTTTGTTACCAGTACAGATAAAGTCTTACGGGAATCTCTGTGTCACCTAAAAAGAAAAACAACATCAAAACATTCAGCTGAGTGATGAGTTTTAATGACTAATATATATGTTTGGGGGGTTTTTTTGTCTACTTTCTCCATAAACAATTGTCAGACAACACAAGGAGAGGCTGAACAACATAACAAAGCAGAAAGATGGAAACAAGTGGAAAAAAAATAAGAGTTTAGAATATATCTTTAAAGAATGTGTAATTGTGAAAAAGTGATAGTAAACAAACAACGTTAAAGGAAAAATGTGTCTTGTCAGTTATTTCTCTGTGGGTTTAGTTATTTTTGAAAGGTTTGGATGTTCCAGTTGTGCACTTGCTGGTTTTTTCTGCATTGTTCTCAGTCAGAGCAGGTGTCCTTAATATGGTTATCAGTGTCTGTAAATACAGCAGTCATGCTCACTTGCTATTCAAACCTTTTGTTTGCAAAGGGCAGCTAATCAGAAGAAAATCAGCTTAAATAGAGAGGTGACCTTAAAGATAGAGGTCAAAAAGCCTATTTAAGACAAAGGATGAACCTTGGAGCCCAGGATGAAATATATAAAGGAATCAGATAACATTAAAAAAAAGGATTATTTTAATCTATGAATCATGCAAACCTACTCTAGCCAGAGCCAAAACTGTAAATGCCATGCTGAAGACGAATGTAATGGGTAAGCTTTAAGCTTCTGCATCTCTTGTAGTCTTGTGAGAATTCTGTGATTTAGGGTTTTTCCATTTAGAAAAAGAAGAAAGGATCAGAAAGGATCAAAAACAATGAATGGAAGAAAGTCAGATTCAAAGAAAAAGGACTGTACCGTGTAGCGATTATAATAACTGTTTTGGAAATATTTACTTATCTATATACTATAGATATATATCTTCTGATGTTTTGTTTATATTCTGTAGGCATAGCTAATGCATACAGTGGACACAGTTTAATAATAAGCCCATCCAGCTTTAACTGTCTGTGCAGCACTCATAAGTTTAGCCTTTATTCTATTACATGACAGTGGACCCTGATGATTTTGTGTTGCTGAAAGCTCTGTTTAGTTCAAGGAACAACTCAGACTTGAAAGGGCAGATAAAAGAAGGGAAACTACACAAGATGTTTTCTGTGTTTAGTATATCAGGCTGTGGTGCTCCACAGTCCAGCCCAAAGCCTAACCAAGAGGGCTGGCTCCACCTCTTAGTAAATTCTCCAGATGGCTTGATCTATATTCTACATCCCACATTTGCTCTGCTAATGCCAGTATACCTGTTTAAATAAGCACTGGAAATACCTCAGGTCTACCACACAATCAGCTACATTTCTTCTAGTCAGAAAGAAAACCAGTAAGCTTCTTTCAGAGAAAGTTGAGCATCATTCTTCAGAGAATCTTTGATGGGCAAACAATCAGCCTCTGGGGACTTCTTCTCATGTTTTGGCAGCAACTATTTGCAGGGCCCCAAAATTATACTAAAAGTATTTTTTTTAACTATTTAAAGATATGGGGATTTAAAAAATGTTTTAACGTACTTTCTTAGTAATGCTTGTGTTTAAGTCACTGTAACTATGTAACCATCAAAGATGTGGCTGTTCTTTGATGTGCCCTTCTCTTCACAGCAGAGATAAGCATCTACAAATAACAGTGTTCTTCTATTTAAAGGATAAGAAGATTCTGTAGTTAATTTGATGAATAATATATTTAATGTTAAACACGATAGATATACAGTCACTGGCCACATCAGTAGTTACACCCGTATCAACTGCTCATTAATACAAATATCAAAATTAGCCAGTCACACAAAAGCAACTCAGTGACATGGACATGGTCAAGACAACCTGAAGTTAAAGCTGAGCATCAGAAAGGGAAAGGTAGGTGACTGAAATGACGCTGAATATGGCACAGTCGCTGGTGCCATACTGACTGATCTGAGTATTTCAGAAACTGCTGATGAACTGGGATTTTCCCACACAACCATGTCTAGGGTTCACAGAGAATGGCCCAAAAAAAGAACATGTCCATTGAGTGGTGAAAATGTCTTGTTCATAGCAGAGGTTAGTGGCAAAAATAACTCAAATAACAACTATTTACAACTGAACTCCAGAAGAGCATCTCCGAATCCTATCTAAAATCCTCCACCATCTCATCACTGAACGACTGCCGACCGGTAGCCCTGACCCCGATCATGAACAAATGCTTTGAGAGGCTGGTCAGGGACTTCATCTGCTCTGCACTACCCAACTCACTGGACCCTCTACAATTTGCGTACTGCCACAGCAGGTCCACTGATGACGCCATGGTCCTGACACTACATACTGCAGTACGCCCTCTCACACCTGTGAGAATATTGTTTGTAGATTACAGCTCAGCATTCAGTACCATCGTTCCTGATGCACTGCTGCCAAGATAACCATCTCACCCTCAACATCACAAAGACAAAAGAGATGATAGTGGACTTCCGGAGGTGTAGAGAAACCCCTGCTGTGGAGACAGTGAGCAGCTTCCGTTTCCTAAGTCTACATCTGGCGGAGGATCTCACACGGTCAGTGCACACAAACAAAACAGTGAAGAAGGTGCAGCAGAGCCTCTTCTTTCTCAGGAGACTGAAGAGATTCGGCATTAGCCCCCACATCCTCAGAACCTTCTACCGCTGTGCCATTGAGAGCATCCTCACTGGATGCATCACCACTTGGTATGGCAGCAGCACCGCCTACAACCACAAAGATCTCCCGAGAGCGGTGCAGTGATCTGAAAGGGTAATTGGAGGTGAGCTTCCCTCCCTCCAGGACATCTAGAAGAAGTGTTGCCTGAGGAAATGAGAGGATCATCAAAGACTTCAGTAACCCCAGCCACAAACTGTTCAAACTACTTCCGTCAGGCAGGAGGTACTGCAGCATCCCGAACCAGCAGCTTTTTCCATCAGGCCACCAGACTGCTGAACACTGACCACTAACACTTCATAGACACCTCACTTTCACTTACTGTGACATTTATGCACTCCATATTGTACATATATGCCATTTCTTTTGCACAATATTCATACTGCTGACTTCTGTATATGTTATATATATGTAAATACACGCAGACACACACATATATAATTTGGTATACATATTTAGTAATGTGCATTCATTCTTATATTTGTACATATATTTGTTCTTATAATTCTCATATTCTTATTCTTATATTTTGCTTTGTTTCTTATGTTTCTTGTGTTTTTCACACCACTGTTGCTTATGAAGCTTGCACTGTCTCAGTGTACCAGTGATGTGATGTGACAATAAAAGTGATTTGATTTGATCTGAATACACATGTTGAACCTTAAAGCAGATGATAATGATGTTGAGGTTGTTTTCTTGGCACACTTTGGGACCTTTATTATCAGTGAATACTATTTAAACACCACTGCATACCTGAGTATTGTTGCTTACCTTTGTGACTGCTGTACCCATCTTCTGATGGCTGCTTGCAGCAGGAAAACACACCATGTGACAAAGCACAAATCATCTCAAATTACTTTATTATTGAATGAGTTCACTGTTGTCAAATGGTCATTGTGGATTTGCGGCTAACAAAACCTGCAGCAACTGTGTGATGCTATCATGTCAATATGGAACAAAATCTCTCAGGAGTGTTTCCAGCTTATTGAATCAGTGTCACAAATAATTAAGGCACTTCTGAAGGCAAAAGGAGGTCCAACATCATACTAGCAAAGTGAGCCTAATGAAGTGGCTCGTGGATCGTTCTAGTAAAACGGTAACCTACAAACTAGAGATGGCACAATACCACTTTTTTATGTCCAATACTGATATCATAAATTTGGATATCTGCCGATACCAATATGAATCTAATAGTCTTTTATAATGAATAAAAACTGTTTTTTTATGTCTTGCTGTATTTTGTACAAGTTCGTACTAAAATAAAATAAAAAAACACTAAAATTATTGTATACTTGTACGCAAGTATAATGGAACTGCAAAATATTTTGCAGTTCAGTAATACTGATTTTTTTATTTAAACTTTTAGCAGAACTTTAAATCTAAGTACCATATATCTTCCAATAGTAGCCCCTGCGTTTAAAAAATTAAAAAATTATCCGGCTGGCCAAGCTTTTAAAAGAGATCGGCAGTTGTTGGAGAACGGCTCTTATTCCCTTTTCAGACGGAATTGTTGCGGAAGTGAGAGGGAAAGAGGACCCAGGCACGGTTTTTAGACTGAGGTGAAAAGACAGTGCGTTTACTTACAGTGCTCCAAAACGTATTCCAACAGTTCGCAAATAATGCAGTTCCCAATTGTGCTCCTCCTTTTCTCCCGAGTGTCTCCTTGTCTGTGGTAGCCCAGTGCACGAGTGGTGCTCCCCGAAACTTCTCTCCGCCCGACTCTCCAAGAGAGGATGTAAAAGACAAGAAAATCACAGTTAGCAGGTTCGCTAGCTCCAGTTCCAGTTCAGTGTAATAATCCCACTTATACGGTCGCTGCATAAATGCTGCTGGTCGTAGATGATGGCTGATTGGAAACAGCTGGCCGTGTGATGAGACGTGGGAGGAGCACTGTAAGTAAACACACCTCAGTCTAAAAACCGCGCATGTGTCCTCTTTCCCTGTCACTTCAGCGACAATTCCGTCTGAGAAGGGAATAAGACCGCCGGTCTCTTTTAAACGCTTGGCCAGCCGGATAATTTTTTTAATAAGCACCCAGGCTACTAAAGGAAGATATACGGTATTCAAAAAGTAATTCAAAATAAAATGTTATGCACATTTAGATAAGAACTCTTTGGTTCTGAAAAAAAAGAAGTACAACATCAGCACAAAATAATGTTTATGTTCAACAACTAAATTAAAACAAACAGATTGTAGAATGGACCCTTGACATAAATTGACATCCAGAGTGCAAATAAATGCAAACATGGCTTCAAGCCACGTGTCGTGTCGGGGTGGGTGCCCACGGCAGAATTTGTTTCCCTCGGGAGCACACACTGGGCTCTCCAAATCACGGACAAACAGCATCCCACATTCTTGATTTTTAGTTCACAAACACTTCTTAAAACGATTAACTACTCCTGAAACTTTGGAGGTTTCAGCTCTTTATACAGTAAAGTTACAGGAGGATAAAAAAATCATTATCAGGGAAACTGTCCTTCGTTTGTTAAAATAATCCCATCCGATACCACCTGAGAACAATAAAATCTTTCTGCTGTAACCCTCAAACTGAATGGTAATGTAGCGACACTCATTTTTCCACAAAATTAAAACATCACTACTTCCACGTCTAATTGTCTGTAACGGAGGCGGAGTAAACTGCGGGTTTTGTCGGGGATGCCTACGTTGGCACAACACCTGGTTTGGCAGCTGTCATGATCTGGGGGTGTGGCTGGAGACACCACTGGGCGGAGCCATCCTTTGCAAGCAGGCACACCTGAGGCTGATTTGGGGGCAATCATGCAGGGCTTTTAAGCGCCACCCGGACTCCTCTTCACCGCCAGTTCGTCAGCTAACCAATGTTGGTACCAGGCCTATGTCTCTATGCTGTTTTTCCCAAGATTCCTACTGACCTGTTGTCATTCATTTCAGCCTCGCTCGGTGATTTTCAACCCGGACCTGACCCGCTCCTGAGATTCTGGCTTCCTTCTCAACTCTCTGGAGGACCCTCTGTACTACACCCTGCCTGCCCTCCAACTACCAGCTTTCAGCCTCGGGAACACCCGACCAGCCCGCCTCAGTCCGCACTCCACCAGAACCATCACCTCCCCCCTCCCAGGACCCAGCAAGTTCCACCACTAGTAAGCTGCCTAGTCAGACTCACAGCCTAGCTATCAACCGGCACCAACCCCTGTCTAACCAAAGTAACTCTCTTTTCCAGACCCACCCGGCCAGCCCCTCGAACCCGTGCACCCACACCGATCACCGCCACGTTTCTGTCACCACTCTTCAAATAAAAGCACTATACTTTATCACTGCCTCTGTCGTGTCTTGCATCTAGAGTCCTTGCTTAGCTACCGGCCGG
>VURO01006357.1:10337-28624 GCA_015108175.1 Pelvicachromis taeniatus
GAGTTATTGCAGACTGAAAATGCATTCTCATCTATTTCACTGTAACATCTCACTAATGGATCCGAAGACTTATGATTATCCAGGAAAGCACCACAGCAGCCACACACACACACACACACACACACACACACACACTCAATAATGGTTTTACAACATTCAGATTAAAAGATGTTGGAGGTGTGCAGCTTCAATTGTGCTAAGAATAACCCAAAGACTTGACAGCAGGTGCTGATTGGCTGTGAAAGGACTTTTTCTTTTTAATTATTGAGTTATTGAACCAATTCTTGTCGAGCATTCAGGACAAATAATTTTAACCTTTTGTGTTCTTGAGTTGAATCAGTGAAAGTGAAACTGAACTGAACCTGGTGTATCAGAAGCAAACACACTGTCATGGTCTGTATGAAGGCAGGCAGGAATAAGGACCCAAAATGCAGGACTCACGGAGGCGGAGGTGAAACTCAAAACGCAGCTTTATTGCTGGACAAAACACACTAAACTAAACTGGGAAAAACTGACACAAAAAAACAAACAGGCTGCAGAATTACGCAGACGGAAACACGAGGGTACGACGTGACATGGGACTGAGGGAAACGCTGACATAAATACACAGACAGATAACGAGGAGCACAGCTGATACAAATGACACAGATGAGGGCAAAGCAGGATATACTCACATAGGGTACAGAACTACAAAATAAAATAGGAAAGCCACAGAAGGCACAGAGTAGTTTTAAAATCCATTCAGGAGCAAACCTAAAATGCCCTCCATACTAAGCAGCAGGTGCTTCCTCTCAGAAGCCTGCCTTTTATAACCTCGAGCTAGATGTCCTGAGTACCGCACCATATACTGTATATCTTCCATTAGTAGCCCGGACATTTATTTTAAAAATTCTCCGGCCGGCCTGGCTTTTAAAAGAGACCGGCGGTTGTTGGAGACCGGCTCTTATTCCCTTCTCAGACTGAATTGTCACTGAAGTGAGAGGGAAAAAGGACCCAGTCGCGGTTTTTAGACTGAGGTGAAAAGACAGTGTGTTTACTTACAGTGCTCCAAAATGTATTCCAGCAGTTCACAAATAATGCAGTTCCCAATTGTGCTCCTTCTTTGCTCCCAAGTGTCTCCTTGTCTGTGGTAGCCCAGTGCACGAATGGTGCTCCCCGAAACTTCTCTCCGCCCGACTCTCCTCGAGAGGAATTAAAAGACCAGAAAATCACAGTTAGCAGGTTTGCTAGCCGACAGTTCCAGTTCAGTGTAATAATCCTACTTCCACGGTGGCAGCATCCAGCTTAAATGCCGCTGGTCGTAGATGACGGCTGATTGGAAACAGCTGGCGGAGCAATGAGACGCGGGAGGACCGACGACAGCGCGGAGGGACTTCCGGGTTGAAGGTCTACTATTGCAGACCAGCGTCTATTTGTCGTGACATGTTTTCAAACCGGCGTTTATTAGAAACGGGGGTCAATAAGAGACAGGCCACTACTAGAAGATATACAGTATGCACCATGATGATGGCTCTGTGAATTCGAATCTGGAGCCATTTTTGTCCTTTTCAAGAGTTCAAATATGAAAGTGTGCATCTGCATTACTGCTGCCACAGACTGTATGTATGATGGATGTAGCCATCATGATGTCACGCAGTCTTTTTGTTGGTTTCTGAAGTCAGACACAATCATGTCTGCTCATCAGCTAATTCCATCAGCGCTGGTTTTCAGGGAGAAATTCAGTTTGATGAACATGTGTTTTATTTAAATTAACATGAAATACAATCATATACACTGAGTTCATTATGATATCCACAATTATTCTGTTACTTCTACAAAAGTAATGTTTTTTTTTCTTTTTTGATCTTTTATTTTAGAGTTTTTATTCCATTTCATAATCCCTACAGAAGGAGATTTTTATAGCACCCGGGCTTTGTGAATGAATGCTTTGAACTAATGAACATTTTCCTAATTCCAACGATTTGAACTGTTGCTTCTGTGTTTCTCTTTCTCGCCAGTTTAAAAAAAAAAACATCTCTTAATAATGTGTGAAAAAGAAACAAAGACACAAGAAATGTGCTGCTGGGCTTCCAAACCAAAGGTGACACTAAATTGAACATCTTTATTTTTGGCTTTACAGAACAAATGTATTATACATTAGCTCATTTTCATGAAGCTAGAACGCCACTAAACACTAGTGGAACTGTGCAGTTTTGTTAAGAGGAAGTATCATGTATCTGTTTGTGAAAAGCACTTAATAAATGAAATTAGAGCGATGCAAAACGTTCAGACTTCTACAGACACACCGTCCCTATAAAACACAAGGACATCTGGACGTGTTTTCTGTTTCGTGTGATTTATTTATTGTCTTTTGTTTCCTGTGACAAATGGTTTAAGTCAGCCTCAGATGTTGTTTAGAGGAACCCACAATCAGCACGCGTTCAGTGAGCGTATCCTTACATCTGTCCTCTTTTTAAAACACTGACTTCACGACTGCCTGCGATTCGCATCAGGGTCAACTGTAAATTGTGGCTACAAAAAAACCAACCTGGGTTAGCGCTTCACAAACGTGCCCTGCACCATTTATTGCAGGGGACGGTGCGGTTTTACATTATCTCTCTGTGGTTTCTGGGATTACAGCAGCTGATTTATGTGCTGTATATTAGAACAGAAATGTTCTGAGAGATGAGTCATTGTGCTGCGTGGTTTTATTGTAAAGCTGCACCGAGCGCACGATAAAAACATATCTGCTCGCCACATCAGAGGCTGGTTCGTTTGTTGCACGGCAACAACAGAGTGATGCAACTGTCCTCATCCTTCAGAGAGGGATGACTGGAATGATCAGACCCCCCCCCCGACTGGACTGAAGTGTGTTTTTGTCGACTGTCCCGCCTCATGTGGCTTCAAGATCCAGGCGGAGACGCGGGCAGATGGACAAAAAATACAGTTTTACACAGTGAGAGGATGAGGGAGGGAGGAAATGAGCAGAAAGGAAAGAACGTGTTCGGTGGAGGTGGGGTGGGAGGTGAGGGGGGTTTCCATACAGTGCACGAGGTCGGAGATATATGAAGTCTTGTCACATTGCGAAGGTTGAGGTATGGTCTCTATTGGTGGAGACAGTGACCTCCAGCACAGGGCCAAAACATTTCCAGATGTCTGCCAACAGCATTACTGGAGCTGCTTCTATGTGCAAGCTCATGTCAGGGAAGTCTGGGGGGGAGGAGGAGGAGAAGGAGGAGGAGGAGGGCCAAGCCTACAGCAGATTGTAAAGGAGAGGAATGAATTGCAAATCAAATGACGAGCGCAGACATAAAAGTCTTTACAGAGAGCAGGAGAGGGAGCAAGAGAGTTTGGGAAGAGGCGGAGGACGCTGCGTGTGTGTGTGTGTGTGAGTGTGTCTGTGTGTGTGTATCTACAGTAGATGTTGGTGAAAAATGAAGACAGAGACATTAAAGTGCTTTAGATTTCTTCCCTCTGTGCTTCTTGCCCAGAAGGGAATCTTTGACGTTCATTTATTTTGCTCCCCAGCGTGCCAGCTTTCCGAGGATACAACATCAATCACATCGTTTCATTTTTATTTTTTCTAATGTTCATTTTGTACCACCATTTTGCTTTTTTGGTTCGTCATTACTGGTGATAAATAGGCAAAGGCATTGTCTGGGCAATGGCTACATTAGGGGTGATACACCGGGGAGTCGGCATTATGAAAGGATTTGAATTGTCGGGAAAATGCTTTTTGCCTGAATAGAATTTGAAAGTTAAAGCTCGGGGGAGGAGAAACAGCACTTGGGCAAGAATTCTCTGCACAGCGGCGTCACACGGGATTAAAAGTAGGTATTAAAGCAGAACAAAATTTCAAACATGAT
Organism: Pelvicachromis taeniatus; assembly: GCA_015108175.1. Taxonomy (NCBI): domain Eukaryota; kingdom Metazoa; phylum Chordata; class Actinopteri; order Cichliformes; family Cichlidae; genus Pelvicachromis; species Pelvicachromis taeniatus. Next base: position 14,183 of record VURO01006357.1, read on the forward strand.
CGCTCGTGTTTTGCATCAGCTGTCAGAAGCAATTGCGCTGGTTTCTATACAGTTAAATCCATTGTCTCGGCTGAGAACAGAGCTGACGAAATGCTTCTCAGCAGTGTTTCCAAACCTACAAAGCAGAACATCGTGAGCGCGTTCGCCAGAATTTCTGGGTCACACTGCATTAGTCCCTATGAATGACACTCCTTTAAATTCCTGGGATAGTGAAGAAAAATCACAGTAACCCTTACAGCAACTTTGAGAAGCAGACAGTCTAACTGAATAATTTCAAAGTTGATCCCTTCCTTCCAGCTCCTCTGCAAAACCTCCCGACGTGGGCCTTTGGTGCTGAGGAATGTCGGTGAGCCTCAGGCTGTCTCTGCGGGCACTCTGTTTCCCGTTCCATCTCACTTCCACCTGTTGGATATCCCCTCCTGTCTGCCTGCTACGCCTGCTGAATCTAAAGCGGCTTCCAGGCAAAAAAAGGGAAACTTTTCAGTCAGTCACAGAGACAATGAAAACATGAGCTGAGGCGTAAATCTGCTGAGAATTTCACAAGAGGCTTGAAGTGCCGGGTTACAGTGGGTTTGATGCTAAAAACGTACATGCTAATGGTAATGAAAGCTTAAATAAAATGGAAAGCATAAAGAAACAGACAGACTGATTCATGTGGCAAAATCAAGACAAGGCTCTGCACACACACATGCAGTCATTCATCTGTGTCGGTTCTGCGCGTTAATACAATGCTACAGTTCGTCTGAGCTGTTTTGGGGTAGAGCTACGTTTTGTCGTCTGATTTTGCTCCATGCTGAACAAGTCATCACATCATTTCTACTCATGCATTCTACAGAACTTCTCTTCGACCACATCCCAAACCAATGAAACCAATTTTGAAACCTCGCTTTTTAAAGGTAGACACAAAGGGACAAACATGGTCTGCAGCAACACTTGGAACGACTGTGGCCTCAAAACCTTGATTGTTGGCATTGAAGGTCTCAAACTGTGCCAAAAGTATCCCCCACACCACAAAGCAGGTGGGGTCTGTGGATTTGTGCTCTTGATGCCAATTTTTGAGCCTGCCATCTGCAGCCTCAGCAGAAATTGAGATTCATCATACATCCATTCTTAAAGTTACCCATTCCTTCAGGTCTTGAGGTTTCTGTTCTCGGGGACACGAGTGGACTTCTGATTTGGAGACCCTTCACTCCGAGGTTTGTCAAGTGAATGAATTCTGAGGCGCTTTTCTCAGCACATGTTTAAGGAGGGGTCATCTGATGTGAGAGAAATGCTTTGGTTCCAGTTTGCTGACAAAGTTCTGGGCATTTTAACCTAAACAGGTTGATTTGTAACCTAAAATATTCTTAGCAGCAAGAACTGGATGCTGGATCCAGAAAGTCATGATGATATTGGCGTCAAGGGGAGGTATCTATAAACAAATATCTGCAATGGACAAGGTTTTTAATACTAGAAGCCTCAAGGTTTTTAACCATAGTTAGCCAATCATATTTGATCAGGCTTTATTTGTCTGCAGTTAAACCACCAACAGAGAGCTGCAGATGTATTGTCATCTCAAAAAACCCGACTTCTTCTGATGAGTTAATTTTTACTTAAATAAATAAATCTGCATTCGGTGATCCTGGCCACACCAGGAGCCAACAGACTTGCCATTCGTTTCTCAGGCTTCTTTGGACTAAACCCTAACGTGAATCTGATGTTTCTATTATTTGCTGAAACTCAAACTTGCACTAAAGACCGGTCTTTGTGTTTCATCCAAACTCTGTTGGTTTGCTCCAGGGGTACTGGTCCTATGGTTCCTAGAAAGGACTGATGTGTGAGCTAATTGGTTCTCTGTTGGTTGAGAAAGCGTCACATGGTGCTGTTGCATTATGAACTGCTAAGAGTTGCGTTATTCTAATCTGACTTGTATCATCAACAGGGAGTATCAATGTGCAGAACGGCTGCTCGCTGAATACTTTTTGTTTTCCACACAATTCTGAGTAAACGCCGCTGTGGTGAAAATCTAGGAGATCAGCAGTTTCAGATATATTCAAACCAGCTGCGTCCCACCTATAAAGCCACAGCCAGTGTCACTGAGATCACACTGTGACACATTTGTTAGAGGTGAATTTTGGCTTTCTGGGTAGTTGCATGAATAAGCTGGCGTGCTGATGAGTCTGTATGTTCCTTATGAGACATTTAGTAAATTAAATGGGATTAAGTTAAGAATATGTTAGAGAAAAAAAACAGATTTATCCAGGCTCCCCTCCTGGCCTTTGGGCTTTCCTTGTGTGCACTTCAAAAGTTTCCTGGAATAGAGTCTCGCTACAAATATAAATTACCCCTGATAAAAAATAATCTTCTTTTGACGTTAGTGGTCCTGACCGAAATATTGATCAGGAAAGCTTTAAGAAGGTGGTTAGAAAGTTGCAGACAGTTGGGAATCCACCAGTAGAAGCAAAATCCCATATCATCCTTTATGAAAACATATGGTGTTAATTTAACACGAACAGCAGGCAACAGTACGATATGTAATATGACCTGAGAGATTTTCTGTGCCAGTCTGAACATTTCTGTGGTGTCACCTCAGCACAATCCCAACACTGTAATAAATACTAAAAGGATTCATTTCTTCACACTCCAGGATTGTGGTGGATCTATCGCTCTCCCTCTCTCACACACACACACACAAAACAGCTCCACGTTGTGTCAGCGTGTGATTTATCTGAGCTGCTCAGCCGTGGACGGAAACATCTGCCCCAGCTGTCTGTGTCAGAATCTGAGTTAATGCAGCCATACGGAGATCCAGTTCTTTGCAGAGCTCCCAAATTGCAGAACAGGTTACCAGTTTAGTTGAAAATATCACCCCGGAGATAGGACTTAATCAGGAAATTAAAAATTTAGAGGGAAAAACATGATAGTAAGTTCACTGTGTCCACCGGAGCACGTGTGTTCCCAACAACTTGGCTGAAATCGTGCTCCATTTCCCTTCCACAGTGATCAAATGTTGAGATTTAATCACGGCGATTAGCCTCGCTGATAAATGCTCCAGCCTCACAGGTCAGGTTAATCATTTCCTTTCTTATCTTTCTCTGGCTGTCACGCAAATTCCAGACTCAAATTCCAAGGCTCACACCTCACCTTCGTTGTCCTTGCATGCCGTATAATGAGGCTGCTGGGTGTATGCCCCAGGTGTCAGTTCTGCATCCTTGCCTCTCTTAGTTATAACAGTTGCCACTGGTTACCCGGAGTAGCTTCCCATAAATACACTGATTTCTTTTCCAATCCCTAATCATGAAGAAACAGAGCAGTAAAGGCATGAAAAGTCTTCAAATGTCAATAATGGTCACAGCAACAGGGTTAGAAGTGTTGGCAGAAAGAAGCAGGAGCCCTGAAATCACACAATAATTTCAACATTAGCAGCGTCTCTTTAATCGGCCTTGTTGGGGAGTGTCGATTGTAGGAATTAAGGCCAAGCTGAGGAACAGCAGTAGTTGAGGTGATGAGTTCGTCCATGTGGGAAACCAGAGTTTATCTCCCTTTGGGGACTTTTGAAATAACAACTAGAGCCAAGCGTCAGAGCTAAAGTTCAAATTTTCACTCAAATCAAAATGTCCAGCGGCACTCAGCATGTCAAAGTTCCCTTAAATAAAAGAAATTACTAAGCATTTGCTTCTGAATCAAAACCAAACCTCAGGTATCAGCTATTTTTTTCTGGCATTTATTTAAGAAAACACAGGGAAAAGGGCAAACTAATAAAACAAAAATAAAGTAACCTGAACATGAAACTAAGAAAATATTTTGTCCCGGATTTAAAAAAAATCAGTGACACATCCAAATAAAAACAGACCCAAACAAACAGCCCACTCCCAATAATCACAAATATTCTCAACCACATTTAAAATGGCAGTTTTCCCATGCAAACATTTGGCAAAGTGATGCGGCTTCTCCGACTGGAAAAGCTGTATGTCTTTGCTTTGGAGCTCGCTGGATGTGACAGGGTGGAGTATTTACCTCTGCATATGTTTATGTTCAGGGAATCCTATAACAGGGCAGAAACCTGATTCCAAAGCTATTCCCATAAGTAACTGAATCTTTTCTACACTTATTTAGACCATGCAAACAAAATTTAGCACCACTTAGCAGTGTATCTAACAGAAATCACTCTAAATGTTCTTTAGCTTACTGTGCGAGGCTGCAGGTGTTTATTAAAGTCCAAGGAAATCTGACAAAAAGGTACCTGTGGCCTTCAAGAAAACAGTTTCTACCAAAGTCTGCAAAAGTCTTTTCTTAAAAATGATGTGAGCAATGTGCTGAAAGCTTTAGAGATCATTCAAGATCATCACTCCATCTTTGGTCCCTTGTGTTTAAATGTAACAACAAAGCTGGAACTCTGCAAGCCACCAGCTTCCTGTAACCCATCCATAGTCCATGTGTGTCTTGTACTGTGCTTTTCTACCTTTCCACTATATTAAAACGACCATTACTATGGATCCAAAGTCACAGGCTCTTCACCGTGCTCCTTTAGATGTTTTTAAAATGCAGTTTTTTAATACTTTAAAGAAATATTGGACTGGCGTGGACCTATGTGTGCAAAAGTTGACCAGATCACAGGGTCTATATTAAGAGGTGAATATCATAATATAAAACAAGTTGCATTTAATGTTGTCAGCAACTCCTGAAACAGCACCAAATACTTAGTGTAGTTACTTAGTTAGCGTAGTCGCCCACAAGCCCAACTAAGAGGTGTGCAGTGTATCTAAATGTGATGTGAGAGATGAACGGTAATTGGAAAGGATGTTGACGATCTGATGTTGACTTAAAGCAACCTGTTAGGGGTGAATATGAGCGTTTGGCCCTCCTGCAGCAGTACCTGTCAGGCAACCAGTGGCTAATGCTGACTGACAGCTTGGCTGTAACACCTAAAGAATTGAGAACGTGTCAGTGAAACAAGAGCGGTTAAACAAAGTCTTGATACCCCTCTCTTAAATTTCCCTCATAGTTTCATTCCTGCGTGCGTTTCTTTCTTTTTTTTTCTTCTTGATTCCTGGAAACCATCCAGGGTTAAAAAGATATTTGCTCGAGAAACACTAACAGTCTGCTCAGTGGTATAGTTATTCTTGGCATGGCTCTTCTAAAGACGATCCTCCATTAAGTGCAAGTGATTACAGCTAGTTATCCCTTATTAAAAAAGATTAATGCTTTGGTCTGCAATGTTGCGATGTGGTTCTGTTGTGATTTGAGTTTAGAAGGATATGTAATTTAGTCCGCTGCAGTCTTAAAACTATGAAAGCAAAATGGTAAAAAAGACATTAGAAACACCTCGCGTGAAAGTCTGAAAGTGTGCTGAGTTTAAAGTCCAAAATAAAAAAACAGAACTGGGATGTATTTCTCTCAGTCACCTTTCTCATTCACCATGTGTTAATAGATCTCCCTGCATTCAACCATACTTGTTATTAATCTCTGGCTCTCTTCCACAGCATGTCTCTATCCTGCCTTCCTTCTTTCACCCCAACCGGTCGCAGCAGATGGCCGCCTCTCCCTGAGCCTGGTTCTGCCGGAGGTTTCTTCCTGTTAAAAGGGAGTTTTTCCTTCCCACTGTCGCCAAAGTGCTTGCTCATAGGGGGTCATATGATTGTTGGGTTTTTCACTGTGTGTATTATTGTAGGGTCTACCTTACAATGTAAAGCTCCTTGAGGTGACTGTTGTTGTGATTTGGCACTATATAAATAAAATTGAATTGAATTATTTATTGCTTTTGTTTTATCAGACAGGTGTGAAGCAGAGCGGGACGGCCAGGCATCGAATCCGACGATCTGTCAGTCCCAGACTCAACTGGGCAGCTGGCCTTGATATTGACCCTGTCTCTGTGGTGAGAGGCTGAAGTCCTGCTGACCAGATTAAAAGTAATTGAAGGGTAATGCTCCTTGCAAGCAGCGAAGCAGCTTCCCTTCTTTAAGGGAGTAACGACGCATGTCCTCCATGCTGCTCTTTCACTTTCTCCCTACCTCTTTTCCCGCTCTCTCTCTGTTGATCTAACGCATTCTGCATGCGGTGTAATGAAAACAGCTTGTTCCAACAGCACCTAACTCTATCAGCAGGTCAAGTCAATACAAATGTTCAAATATATCAGCGTGGTTAAATGAAGAAGTAACCTAATATATCCAGATAAATTATGTGCCGCAGTCTTTGAGGAGTCGAGCAGACTTGCTGAAACTGTACTTCTGTGCATCCCCTTGGCTTCTTTTTTTTTTAACAAGCTCAATTGGATTTACCCCCTAATGCTCTGATAGATAAGCACTTTACTCATTAGCATGGATTCAAGGGCCCTGGAAGGAATGAAGCAATCAAACGGTAATTCCACAGACAAACACGGAGCCCATAAATCACTCGCTCCCACACACTGAGATTCCAGATTACTTTGCCACCGTGACCGCCCAGCAAATACCAACCCGCAACCTGCCGACCAGCCGGAACGACCTCTAACAACTTTACATGGCTCCCAATGACATGCAACTCACACTTCGTATGTGAGGTATCGAGAAGACGAGAGAGGAGCTTTCACAGTGATTCGACGGGATGAAAAACACTTGATAAATGCTAACCGTCCAATGGATTCATGCAGCTTAAAGAAGCTTTAGGAAGCTTGGGAGGCCAAGGCAAGCAGCAGCAAAAAGGCTGATCTCCTTACTCTGTCCAAACGTGAAGGTCTTGCAGGTCATGAGGAGAATCTTAGAATTACACGGGGATGGAAATCGTGAAAACATCGAGGCTCCTGTGTAATGGGCTGATGAATTATTTAGAGTTTTTCCTGGGAGTGTTTTCTGGGAGGCATCCAACTTAGATGTTGGCACAGGTTCTGTATGTATACTTGATTTTATCACCCTGCTTGTATCTAGTACTTTGGATATGTAGTTGTAATTTTTAATTTAGTGTTATACCTACAAGCCCACAGGGAGCAGATGGAAATCTAAATCTAGGAACAGTAATCTCGATTCCTATGGGAAAAATGTTTTTATGGCCTCGTTCCTGACAAAAAAAAAAACATTTAAACTAATCTAATGTTGATCTTTAAGCCCCTCTAAAAATACCTCAGTGTTTAGATTGCCTCTGAGAGACACACAAACTTTTTTTGGTGGTTTGCTCTTTCAATTTATAACTAGAACTCATAACTATATAAGTAAGGGTTTCACTCCAGTCACACAGAACTGCAGTGTTATGCAATGAATATGCCGTTTGTCCTTCATATAGCACAAAAACTATTACAACCTGCCATAGCACAGACTTGGTAAGACCTCAGAAGGTGTCTGCCATGTTAGTATCTGAGTTGTGAGTTGTTGAGTCAGGGCCACGGTGGATCATCACATTACATCCGTCAGTTTCCTGTCACAAGTTTATGGTCTGATTTTTCTGAGGTAGTTCGACTTTACCGGCGTCGCTGGTTTTGAGCCCATGTCGATGTCATTCAGGTGTCCTGCATCCAAAACGTGACATCTGCGGATGTTAGCGGGCGCGGTCAGCCTCAAGAGATCAGACCACCGGGAGCACAAGTATTCAGATTTTTCTCACAGTGGCTCAGGAGGTAGGACAGGTCATCTCCAAATTGGAAGTTTGGTGGGTCAATCCCTCGCTGCTCCAGTATTCACAGGCAAGATGCTGAACCTCACGTTGCTTCAAATGTGTGCGAGTCTTAGATGGATAAACCTGTTTGCGTGTGTAAAATGCAAAGTGCTCATGTGGGGTAGAAAAGCACAATTTAAGGACCAGTCCATTTATGAGGGCTTTCCATTCATCTTCTAATTAACCTCTTCTGTATGCAGAATCTGTAGGCGAGGTCGTTTGTGTACCAGAAACTATCTTGTTTGCATTTGTATTCTGCTTGTTGCCAGTGACTGTTGATTAGTCGCATTTTGTTCATTTAAATAAACATTTCACGTAAAGAGCGGAAGACGTTGTCCATTTTCCAAACTGCAGTTTGAATTTACCGTCTGATGATTATTTAGCGTACTTTTTAAAATGTATCTGCATTCATGAACAATGACTAGTGCAGGATCTTGGCTTGGATTTCCACTGTCATCACCACCATGATATACTGGATATCTTCTAGAGGCAAAAGTTAGCAGTTTAGGTAATGGGTTCAAGGTTGCTGTCTCATTGCTGTTTGTTGTCATGTTCTGACATAAATACGTACCACAACATAGCACCGTAGTAAGAATAAAAGAGCTGAAATGCCCAACGGTGCTAACGCCATCATTTTTCTATCGAAGAGGAGAAACTCTTGATTCGTTGTTTGGTATTTACACCCTAATTAAATCTATAAAGCTCGAAGCAGAGAGACTTGCTGTGAGAGTCGCCTCACAAACATTTTTGACTTTTGCTGTCGATTTAAACACCTGACAGTGAAACCTGCAGCTTGTTTGGGCCTGTTATCTGCGGGCAGGTAAATCTCGATCTGGGATTTGGAGGAAATAATAACTGCAGTGGAAATATGGATTATTTATAATGAGGGCAACACGGTAGACCAAATGAATTTCCAGATAAAAAAACTTCCGGAAGGTTTTCGATACCTCATACTAATGATGCCCACCAGCACACAGAAGTTCTGCTGAGGGCTCCTGATCTATATGCAGTTCCACACGTGCAGTCATCTGAATACTGGCTGTGTAAACAGTTGCACTCTCGCAGTAATCTTCTGGCATCAGGTATTCAAAGAGAGTGCATAACACTACCAGTACAATGCACAACAAGCCGTCGCCTGCTGTGAAATGCAAACAGATAAAATGTGACCCCTCCAGAGGCCAGTGTAAATCAAAACACGATAAATAAACTGAATTATTTTGAAGCTTGATCAAAGGCAGCGGAGACCCCGGTCCCCCTCCCAACAGAAGGGCACAGTGTCCTGTCATCCCATTTATCTCTGCGATGCATCCTTTTTCACACAGAGTTTACAGGCATCCACGGCTGCATGGCCTACATCGCCTCCACTTCTGATGCACATAAACGTACGCTGCTTATCATCTGAGAAGGATGCTGATTGAAGCTGGCTGGGAGCAGAATATATGGACCTGTTTTCATCCATCCTCTGTGTTCCCACATATCTGAAGAATCAGTTATCTGTCTAGATGAAAACAGAGCACAAAACATCTTCTATACGCGTTCATACAGAAAACTCAACTTCTTTAGTTTATAAACTGTGATTTCAGGAAAGGCAGAATCACACGAGATACATCAGTCACTTTTAAGTGGATCGAGTGATTGTGGGCAGGGCAAAGAAACATTTCAAAGAAACCTTTTGCACTTTCGTGAGTTTGATTTGATTTGAGTTTAAACTTAAATGTGTTTGAATGGGATTTTGACATTTGTATATAAGCGAAAGCTGTGAAGGTTTAAACAACACAGTACCCAAACACGTGAGACCAGAGGCAGACAGAGGCCCAAAATAAAAACTGTCGAACCCCAGTGAAGTGCATACGTGATTCAGGCAGGAAGTGGGTCTAAAAATATGATTAATAAATACATTTTCTTAACAAAAACCTGTGAAAAGATAGAAACTGTCATGGTCCCCGTGTCTCTCTGTGCTGGCTCACTCTGGGCTACAGGTTTTGTTATTGTTCTGATCTTGTGTTTCTCTTCCTTGCTGCTTCCTGCCTGCCTGCCTGGGCAGAGTTCACTACTGTGCCCACCTTTGGCCTATGCACCTGCTTTGATTGTCGCCACCTGTTGATGATTATTTCTGTTTCCTCAGCCACTACTTAAGGCTGTCGCTCAGAGCCTCTCATCGCTGGATTGTTGAACAATATGAGTTTGTGCAGCCCTGAATCGCGTTCTTGTGCTAATATTTTTCTCTGTCTATAGATTTGCCGGATCTGTCTGTGTAACCTTTCCCTGGATCCCTGAGTGTGAAAGTGTGGTGTGGAGAGTGTGAGTGGCAGAAGAGGAAGAGTGGGACGTGTGATCGCTGAAGAGTGAGGCATTTGTGGATTCCCCCCCCTTCCCAGGAGCCCTGGACCCCCCGTCCAACACCCTGTATATACTTTGCACATTGGTGACTTTTGTTAGTAAGGTTAAATAGTTACAGGTTATATAGTAAGTAAGTGATTGGCTGACTGAACTCAGGGGAGAGGAAAAAACTGGACAAAGGTGGATGACGTCTAAAATTAAACAGGAAATAACTTAATAATAAAAGAAACGTCCACAACTGCGATCTTACTGATAAGTGCTGTAACTAAGAGATCATGAAAAAAATGTCAAAAAGCTAAATTTAGGAAATCAGAGTTGATTTCTGTGACATTCCACTTCAGGTGAGACCACTGGGATGTTATTCTGACCTTCTACAGGGTCTGTGCGTCACGCATTTTATTTATTTTTAATAGAAAAAAGAGCCTGCATAAAAATAACAAGGAATAAAGACAGAGACAAAATGTTATAACGTAACACTCTTTCACCAGTTCAGCTGATGTCCATCCATTTATGTTCTCTAAAGATGGAAGATGGTCTAGATTTGGACAACATTATCTGTGAGTTATGCTCTCTCACTGGAAGAAGCTGGAAAGTGGGAACTGAACTCCCCTGTTGGTTAGCACAGTTGTGCTGATCCGCTGCATTACTAAAGGGCAAAATTAAATTAAATTTAAATACATTTACATTGGAGCAGTCACCAAACCTGCAGCACCACACTCATTGCTCAATAGAATCAGCCACAACTGCGCAATTACGTTCCAATTTCCTTTTTCTTTCACAATAAAATGCCAATCGGAAGAAACGTTTAATGATTCAGAGCACCAGTAGCCAGGTTGTGCTGAGGTGGGAGTTATACTCTTTAATGAAGGGTGCACACAAAGTAGTGTACTGTCTCTGCACACAAGTCCACATGGTGGACAGGCAGATGTCCACTCAGGCGCGCGATCACCATCTGATGGTGAAATTCATGCCACCTGGACCCAAGCAAACATGGAAACTACTCATCCCACCTTCCTGCCACAAAACCTCTAACAACAACAAAATGAAATGATGAAGTTGCTTCTTTTTCCCTCATGTATAGGCACTAACCTGACAGTGGTTCAACAGCTCCTCAGCACATGTAGATGAACTTTATCAGTTTTCACCAGGGTCTCATAGCAGTGGACACCTTCCCAAACCAACAACCAGCAACTGGAGAAATAATACTTTTAATCATCATTCTAAAGACTTTTCTCTCTGCCTCTTTCTTTTTGTTGTACAAGATGAGCCTCAAAGTAATGCATTATTCCACTGTTACAAAAGTAATCCTGCAACTCAAAAAAACTCATCCTACAGCTCCATGTAGAAATATTTTTTTAAAAATCCAATATGAATCACAGCATGTGAAAGCGCTCTCAGAAGGAGCCTCAGCCCTGTGGGTTAGTCATCTCTGGAACAGTCCTGTGCATCCCCAGAGGGCCTGACAGTGATAGCTGCCTCTGCTCAGAGAAAGGAAAAGCACTTAGCCTCCTGAGGAGTCTCCTCAGCGCCGCAGGGAGAGCAGTGACAAGGGACGTCACAGTGTCAGCAAGTCTGTGCTTTATGGCGCTCATGAAAGCAGTTCAAGGTGCTGGATTCCGGGTCAGGGTTAGGAGAGAGTGAGCGGAGGAGGGGGTCAGAGGTCAGGCTTTGATGGAGGATACCAGTCAGCTTTGGGCTGCAGTTTGATTGACTAGTGCAGGTGTGAGGAAGCAGGGTGATGATGGGGCTGGAGAGAGTTACGACTGCTGCTTGATGTGCGTGTTGGCAAGGTGTATATGGATGCTATCTGAGAGAGCTACAACCCACTGAGCTTTTGATCACTTTGCAGGCGGCTGCTGGAGAAAGAGGGACGTGCTGAGAGCTTTTACTCACCCCGAGAGAGAAAGAGCAGAGGGTGTCCTGACACAGGTGGATGCTGGGAAATATGTGAAAAGGCACAGCTGTTTTAAAACACAACGAGGAATACACTGAGACAGCTCAGAAATATCTACAGAAAGCAAATTCAAAAAACATCCCCGGAGTTCCTCTAGAGGCCAAAATCATCTTTCAGGAGTCGATGGGATGTTTCCACAGCGGAGAGCAGATATACTGTAGAGGAAAAGGGAGGAAAAGGGAGTGAGCACCCACAAATCATAGCAATAAAGACTGCAGACTCCAAGTTTACCCAACTGAGTGGCCACTGAACAGACCACAGAGGATGAGCGGAGGAGGATTAGGGAGAAAAAGTGGATTAAAAAGGAAGGCAAGAGTGAGAGCGAGGTGAGTGGAACAACTGTGTGTTCATTCCTCCCTCTGACCTCCTGTTCTGCACTGTCAACCAGCAGGAATCCATGGAGGATGAAGACGTAGGGAGTGGAGGCATTAAAGAAAAAGAACGTGATGGGAAAAAGGTGAGCTAGAGAAGGAAAAAGTGACAGGAGCGTCTTAAAAGTGATGACAGACACTAGATTTGTTTGGCGTGGTTACAATAAAAAAAAATATGTTTATGGCTGCATTTCTGAAGGGATTATAAAAATGATTCATCATCTTTCCTGTAGTATGAGGGGGATAAAGATAAAAAACCCTCAGAATGCACCAAGTTTGGACTCGCACGATTTTACCTCCAGAGCGAAACAGAATCTGAGGTGAATCAGACTGACTGTTGGTCCTGAACCGGACCTGTCTCCTGTTCTAGTGATAAATGTTCATTTTACACAATAAACATGGACAAAGTTTCAAACAACAAGCCCAAAGCTGAGGCTTCACACCTCTCGAAACACTCAGCTAGTCACAGTTTTTTCTACTGTTGACCCCGTATGATGTCACAGAGAGAGGACTTACCTAGTACTGTAAACTCAGAGCATAGCAGCTCCACCATACTGCTGTTCAAACCATGTGTTCAAGCCAATCAGAAGATAGCTGTCTTAAAGGAGGAGGAGCTAAAAGCAGATAAACGATCAACTGATGGGACGCTCCAGGTCCCAGCATCAGATAAAGAAGGATCGTTTTGAGGGAGTCATGCAGAGCTGCTCTAGAGTCGCAGGATAAAATATGGACACTATAGAGCTCGTATGCAAATGTGAGCATCGCTGCAGTTCACGTACCGGTTGTGAGCGTCATTAATAACGCTGGTTTTGTGAGGCTACACAGAGCTCCATTAACAACTACCAATCAGAAAATAATGAACTAAAATGTGGCAGAAAAGCTTTTAACAAGAACAGAGGAACACAAGCACATTACTCAAATTTTAATGTCCCCACATCGGCTCCCCATTTGTTTTAGAATTGATTTTAAGTTTTTGCTGATTACTTTTTAGACGCTTCATGGCCCCAGAATATAAAGCAGCTCTGCTTTTTAAAACAGTCCACAGCCTGAGACCCTCAGACAGGAGCTCGCTGACTGTTCCCACCTCAAAAAGTAAAGGTGTAACACACACACATCCAGGGTTCATGTCAGACTGTGATAAACAGCAGAGGACAGGGCCAGGCAGTTTTCACTTACAGCTCGTCTTCACTGTGTTAGCACATTATGCCCAAATGTAACATCACTGACCGCTCAAAGTGCTTTAGTTATAAATATAATAAATATATTTTATCATCATTGTTGTAATGCTCTTTCCGAAGAGAAACAGTTACGTGTCCGTACTCGCGTTCTCACTAAGTCCGGACTTTGTAATTTTGCACAGGAGTCCGGACTTGCCGAGAACGCGGGAACGCAGCACGATGATTCCACAATGGGAACGGCAGTGTACTTGATGACATCACAGCTCTGGAGTTTTTACTGCCGTCCCCTCTTAATTTAACTGTGATTAATATTTGCAATGGAAATTACACATGACGTGAAAAAAATTACACATGATGTAATTTTTTTTAAGAAAAAAAGATCATTAAAAAAGTATCATAGGCACTTTAGCAAAATTTGCTACACAACGCTTACATGTCATCTGTTTCATAATGTCTAATAAGCTTCATATAGTTAAGCACAATCACTACATGACAGAAACACACTTTTAATCTCTCTGTTAATAAAAATAGTTCCTCCAAAACTCAGACGCGGAAACGGTGTTTGAGTGTTGGACAAAATGCATTCTGGGATATTTAGCTGTACCAAGTCTACACAAGTCACCACCGACGCATGCTCGATAAAACGGGCGGAGCGAGAACACATCCGTGAATTTTTAGCGTTCTCGGCTTGACGCTTACTTTGAATTGGAACAGTACTCCGACTGATGACGTATCACAAGTCCGCAAGACTGCAAGTACACACAAGAACACATATTGAGACACAGCCAGAATGTAATCGGTTTCTTTGTTTGTTTGCCTGCCTGTTTGTTAGCAGTCTACAGTTTTCAAGATATTGTGTTCAAATTTGTGTAACGGTAGATACCAATGGTAGATTCCAGGGGATTTGTGTGTGTGTGTGTGTGTGTGTGTGTGTGTGTGTGTGTGTGTGTGTGTGTGTGTGTGTGTGTGTGTGTGTGTGTGTGTGTGTGTGTGTGTG
>VURO01006357.1:32127-54810 GCA_015108175.1 Pelvicachromis taeniatus
TACAATACGGGGGGGGGGGTCAGCCTGGAAAGAAGACATAACGTGGATCACAAGAAGCTAACTCCTTAAGCTCAAGATCAGCATCAGGGCTTATTCATAGTGTGTAATCCAAACCACACAGCACCAGATTAGTCACTAACCTCGTGTTGTTGGATGGATCAAGTTTGGTCCGTTTTTGGTGTCTTCTTCCTGCCATATGACGACAAGTAGCACGTCACGAGCCGCCCGACTACACTAACGCGCCAAGCGTTCCTCAGAGTTTAAGCGTTTGGATCTGAAAATGGATAATGGCGTCACACTTAACGTGGATTCTTTGTACATCGTGACATCTTCTGTTTACACTCTCACAAATGCTGTTTTCCTTATTTCCTGTGAGGCAGCGGTAATTTATCAAGGGACGCTATATGAATGGTAATGGGGAGAATTAGGCCTACATTGTTAAAGTCCAGTTGCTGTTAACCAGCTGAGCAAAATCAGTAACACTGAATCAGGATGAAGGCTGACGATGAAAATGACGAAAAAGGGTCAGATGAACTCGGTCACGGCGATAAAGAGGAAGGGAAGTCAAAAGGCAGAATGGCACATGAGGAAGTAACCAAACAAAACTGGAAGTAACCAAAAGAGGAACACAGAAAATTCACACAATCATACAAACAGTAGGAACGTAGAAGACACTGCAAAAAGAAATCAACATAGAAAAACACAAAGGAGTAAGAACAAAGTATTACAACGGAAACAGGGAGAGTGAGCATCGACTGAAAACAATGCATTGTTCTGTATGAAACAGACATTCAGATTTATTATTCATTAATTACAGAACTGCAGAGAGTTATGTGGACACGATGTGACCTGTGTTGGAGATACAGCAGCAGGACTCACCCTGAGTTGGCACCATCAGTGAAAGGTGTAGGCCAAACATTCATCGCTATCCGGGAAGTGAGCTGCAAAAGAGGTTCGCTGTCTTTGGTTCAGCTTCTACCCGGCTGATTAGTTCAGCTGGATGGCGGAATGATAAAATAATAAGTAATTAGGGAGAAGTTTGAATGCGAAGTCATTTCATTTCTCCGCATTATGCATGGAGAAATGAAAGGAAGCTGTGAAATCC
The DNA here is from genome assembly GCA_015108175.1 of Pelvicachromis taeniatus. Classification (NCBI taxonomy): domain Eukaryota; kingdom Metazoa; phylum Chordata; class Actinopteri; order Cichliformes; family Cichlidae; genus Pelvicachromis; species Pelvicachromis taeniatus. The sequence goes on from VURO01006357.1 coordinate 33,233, forward strand.
TGTGAGAGCTGCGCAGAGTTGTCGAGGCTGAGAGGTTGCTGATCCTCTCCGTCATTATTCAGCACTTTAAAGTCAGGATGCCGGGGTACCTTTCAGCGCAGGCGAGAGGCTGCGAGGGCGAGACACGGCGAACGCCAACTGTAGACTTCAGCCATGTGACGTGAATGTAAATGAGGCAAATCTTTACCCCATCTGGCTCTAACATGGCTATGAGAGGCAAAGGCTGACGGTAATAGGGTGGTAGTGTGTGTGCGTGAGACAGGGTTCGTAAGAGTGCGAGGAAAGTTTCAACTATTGATTTGTTCTGCAGCAGCGGTTTTATCATATCTTTGTTCTGACTCATTGCATCTGCTCCTACTTTGCATGTGTTTCTATATCATATGTGGGTTGCTTGCTTGCTTGCTCGCGCGTGTGTGTGTGTGTGTATGAATATTTATCAAAGCCATAGTCATGGGGCAGATGGTGAACCTCTACAGTGCATCTGTCCGGTCATCACATGCTAGAGCGTGATGACTGGACTCTGTATGGTGCAGCCCTGTTTGGATCAGCTGCTGATATCAGTATTGCTAAACTGACCTCGGTCAACCACTGAGCAGCTCTTAAGGGTTTCTGCAAAAAAAGGAAGTTGTGTTTAGAGGAATACTCTGCTGTTTATCCCTTAAGTCAGAGAGAATGAGTGGACGGAGATATTCATCCTTAGATGTGCAAAAACAGAATTTTTGGTTATGTCACAACATAGTTGACTGACGTACATTTGTACATTTCTGGAAACTGTGACCATCAGCATCATCTTGTCATTGTTACGATATGCTTGACAGCTGTGCAAAATGTAAAAAAAAAAAAAAACTGCAAGAAGCAAGCAAACTCTGAGGGCACGAGTGAAAGAGATTTCAGATGTTAAAAGGACAAATTCTCGCCATGCCAGAGACGTATGCACAAGAATCATACACTGTTTGTAAAGACAAACATGACTTTCATCTGAAAAATGAAGGTGAAAGTCAATGTAACTTTTATTTAGTGCACTTGAAGTCCTGCTTGTCATGCAGACACGGCAAATAAGATTAGCAGTGATAGCTGGCAGAGTAGGAGATGAGTTAGCACGCGGCTAAAGTTACTGGAAGTTCATAATGAGCTATCTGCTTGTTAATTGTTACAGTAAACACTTCTTTAGTCAAAGCTAGGGCTCAATAAATGATCATATTAAGACTCCCTGAAGCCAAGAGCTGATGAGTCATTAATATGTTACTGTGTGGTTTCGATTACTCGCCATGAAAAGGTCTTGACTCTCTTGGCTTGTCCACACAGGAATGAGTGATTCTTTTCTGAAAAATTTGATGTCCGATATTAGAGAGGGTCAAAACAATCTAAAATGGCATCTCAGCAATTTCTGATCTGACAGGCAGGTCACTGTTGAATTAGTTAATTTTCTGCATCCTGGTATTGTATCCAGTGACAGCACGGAGGTACTTCTCAAATAATGACACCCGACAGCTTGCTTATACCTCGAACTATCCTTTCCTTTTCCCATCCTTTTGATGCGTTCATGGTGCAGACGTAAAGTTGCCATTGCAGTGCCTCAAACGTCTAGCTAGCTACAGATGGGGCAAGGATAAGCAGAGTAACACTTTTTAAAGTGGCAGGTAATTTTAAATACAACTTTTTAAACAAATAACTGCAAACGGACTGAGCTAAATGTCCAGCTGCTAAGAAAAAATATGAATGTGCAACACTGATAGATAGATAGATAGATAGATAGATAGATAGAGATAGATAGATAGATCGATCGATAGATAGATAGATAGATAGATAGATAGATAGATAGATCAGAGCTTCACCCAACGCAGGACACACCTGGACAGGAAGTCAAGAGGTAACTAAGGTTCTCATGGGTGAGTAGTAAGTGTCTCACTTACTACTACTCCATTTGTGTAAAACAACACAAAATATCATCTTTTCCATCCGATGATGAGCCCGTTTTCTCTGCTGACACAAGCATCTCTGCAGTAAATTGTTTATAACATCGAGCCTCCTTCCTGTGTTGTCACGCTGTTGAACTGAAGCCATAAAGCTTCAAAAAGAGCGATCCACTTTCTGTTTTCCTCGTCTGCCAGATGTCACAGCTTGTCTCCACCTGTGACCTCTTATAGCAAACCCGGCGCTCAGAGAATATTAAGCAGAAAGAGCCTGGATGATACAGGATATTCATTCAGTTTAAAAGAATTCATACCTCAGTGTATGTTGTAATTACCACAGCATTTGCACCATGCAGAATTATGGCAGTTAAGTCTCCTGCAGATGTGAATGTCTCTGCAGTGCTTGTATGCCTTTTTTTATTTTATCTACTGATAAATGATCCCTAATTTGGCCACTGAGTGTGTTCTTCTGATATGTTGCTCTGCTGTATCCTGATCCTGTTTGCTTGAGATTTACTGATAAGACCTAAGAGGAAACAGATGAGCATGCTGGGTCACAGCAGCAAACACTTAATTAATAAATCCCTTTCTGTTATTTTTGGACCAGCCAAAGGTTCTGTATTTAGATTTTACAACAGATCAAAGCTCCCCAGTATTTTTAGATAATCATGATAAATGAGTTCGTTCACCGCAAAAAGCTGTCTTTATTTTGGAAAATGTTTCGAAAATCAACTTGAAAAGGTTGCTTCCTGTATTTCCCGAACGATTGTGTTTTCCAGAAAGGTCAAATTATTCATTTCAGTCTTCTGTTTTTCCAGAAATTGTTACATTACAACAAACAACTTGTACATTTTTGTTAAATATGGCCACCAGAATCGGCTGCACTTTAATCACTTTCAGCTTTGAACTCGTTGAAGTACAACCAGTGACAAGAGAGCGCGAAAACCACCTGTGGAGGCCTTCAGGCATAAAAACGCTCCTTTGCAACCAAATGCATCATGGCTATCAGTTTGTTGGGATGAGAAGGTGCTAAAATGGTTCACATGCTTCTGACCTGGAAATCTATTCTAGCCTGCAGAACATCGTGAGCACGGCATTAAGTGTAGAATATAATGGATAAATGTGCAGTCAGAATTTCAGCACTCAAATAAAACGTCGGTAAGTAAATGAAGCGCACTTCAGAGTAGATAAGGAAGAATATACCCATCGCTTATACACGAGTATCCTGGGAGTCTATCCATTAGTTTAGTTTCCTGTATTATACATCATAAAGCCCCTCTTTAATAGTCTTGTGCAGCAGATCCCAAATGCCGTGTTCTGACATTTATGGAGCACTTTCCTGGTCTTACTGACCACTCAAAGAGCTTTAGTCACATTTACTTTATCACACATATTCACCCAGCACTTTATTCTGTACACTAAAGCACTTTATCTACCTTCTGTTCACACCTACGCCCAATTTAGACTCAGCAATTAACCTAACAGGCACATCTTTGGACTGTGGAACGAAGCTGGGGTACCCAAAGAGAAGCCACGCAGAAACACCCTCCACAAAAAAAGTTTTGGGATTCAAACCAGGAACCTCTTCAGCATAAATAGCCTTGTGAATATTTTTGCATTTATGTTTCAGTAGGCTGGACGTGTAGCGGTCTTAATTGTGCATCGTGTAATTAGTTGTTGAGCTTTTTCTGCTTCTTTTATGAGCATTTGCGTAAAGAAAACTGCTCCTAATGCCAGATCGCTCTCTGGGGACCTCCACCCCTGACTGCTGTCTGATCCACAATCCCAACAAAAACCCCTTTTTGTCGGGTTGTGTGAACAGAAATGTGGGTGTTATGCAAGGTCCAGATCCGTCAGTCAGTTTTGTGCAGGTGTGTAGCACAGCTCATTTACAGGACAAGGGGGGTTTAAACTTTCTCAGCCTCACCTTCCCGTGTCTTGTGTGAAATTTTTGGTGCAGTGACTTTTGGATGTATCAAGCCAAGTTAGTCACACATCAATGGAGAGAAAATATTGAAGCTTTTTCTAACTGCTCGTTTAAGCATTCAAATACAAATTTCACTAATGTACTCGAAAGCCTAAGGCGCCACTTTTGTGTCCTCGTGGGTCGGCCTGAACCACAGAGTTTTTGGTTAAATATCCTAATTAGGACAGTTTCTGCTGCAATGCAAATGTAGCCAAAGTCCCACACGTGTCATCTTCATGATTTATCTCCGTGCACTTTTCCCCTACGTGCGCTTTCTGCTTAATCTAACATGTTAATTTGATCTGCAGATGCATTCACAAACATGTTCATGGTGTCTTTTACCAGCAGCATTGTTGTTCAGGGCTACATGCAATGTAACTTCCTGCATGCCACTAAATCACCTCTCCAAGGTTAGACCTGAGCTTCACTCTCATAATTACCACTGAGGGTAATTAGTCTGCACAGCCCAAGGTCTCTGGCGCCCCTCTGCACACCTTTATTCTGTCACCTGGGTCCTGGCAGGAAAAATGAACGGCTGGTTATGCCGGGTCGAGCGGGCCCTCATGATCCATAATAAGGTCCCCTTTGGAGTGCTCCTGGATGTGTGTGTGAACAAGGAGCATTACGACGGAACTTAATGATGTCTCTTTCTTTTCCAAAGACAGTATCACAATGTCAACGGTGAGAGAAAATCATTAGCCTTCACACAGTTAATGAAAGTCAAAGATTAAGTCAGCCGTCCTTAAGAGACGGATATTATTCAGCCCACAGACGCCGGGCATCATTAATAAAGTTTTGTCCCTTGCAGCCACATGTGGGTACTTTCAACTTGTTGTGACTCCCTTTTTTTTTTCTCCTTCAGCAACTTTGGGGAGGAGAAACTTTTTCAGCAGCTGCTACGAAGGCACAGAAGTAACTCCTCCTCCTCCTCCTCCCACTAGTCTCAAGTGTGCATAACACCACAGGAGAATCACGCTGACTCCTAGATAATCTCTGCCACATAAGTGCCTACCATACGGCGAGTCCTTGCTGCTGAAGCACGCCATAATACACCTGTCACTCCTGCCTTCTCCACAGAGACTCCCAGTGTGTTGACCTCAGCCTTTATTTTTCTTTCCTCCACCTGCACCGTGTGGTGCTTAGGACCACGGATTCAGCCCATTTCCATCACCTGCATCCCATCTGCCCTGTCCTCACCTTGTCACAGGAGAAACAAGCGCGAGCCGCACACGCCATCCTTCCTTCCTCTAATGTCCACCGCCATCTGCGTCTCCTGCCATCGGCTCTAACGCCGCCTCATAAGAGGCCCGTCATATCCGCACAGGCAGGCGTTAATGTTTACCCCGCCACGTCCTTACTTCTCCTTCCTTGCTCCTCCCCCGCCTCCCACCGTTAATTCACTTAATCACTGGTCCTTTACAAGGTGTGCTGCCGTCATTAGGGGGAAACGTCCTCCGGTGTAAGCAAACTTTGTTGAGGAGCTTTGTGTGGTATTGACCGCCTTTCCTCTACAACCTCATGGCAGTTTGATGTGGCTAAGAGTAAGACATCGATTGAGAGCATCACAGTCTGACTGCAGATCAATGGAGAGCAACAGTGAACACGGGTTCTCCAGCAGTCACAGCCAAATCCTGTGGACACAAAGAGGTCAGGTTCGGTTCTGCCGATACACATCAGGACTCCCACGCAGGAAGAGCCCATCTCCTGTGAGACTAATGCACTGCTCTCAAATACACACTTTTAGCCCGAGTCGGAGCCTCTCGGGGCAGCTGATCGTTACTCTGTGCGACTGGGCCCGAGCTGGTCCGAGCGATTCCCTCCAGCAGCGACCATTAAAAATGCCAATAGCTTCCTAATCAACATCAAGCCATTACACATTATGCATACAGTCGGGAATCTGTGTGAAGGGAGAATTTTTGCCTGTGGAAATATCCAGGACATAAGATCAATGGAGCGATTCAAGAGGGCACTCTTGCATTAAAGCGTGCCTCTCTTTAATTATCTCCAGTGCAGATGGCCCTAACGAGGGGAAGGACTCTTAATTGAGAGGGGAGAGGAGGGGGCTAATGAACCCTGGAGACACTTGGAGGCAGCATGCCCTGGCTTGCCAAGGCCAAAATCCTCATCTCTGTGCTGGCAGCCAGTCACTCACCCCGCCAATGTCGACCCGCAGCACAGCCCATGCGTGTCAATAAAGCTTCAGCGAGTCAAATGAAGTGAAGAGGAAGCCGTTTGCATGTGTGTTTTTCTCACACCTTTTATTCTGATGACAACGCAGGCCTCATTTCACGTGAAGCTGATAGAAATATCGGCACAAATGACTCTAATCTCTTCACCTCCATCAGACCACCAGCAACCCATCTGGGGTTAGGTTTTTTGCTTTGTTTTTCAGATGAAGTCTTTTACAATTGATTCTCCCAAACAGACACAAATTCTATAAAAAGGGGGTGGATGATTACCAAACCCACACCTATTCCTACTCCTAGATGGAATGTTGGTGACCTGGTGGGTGTTAAGAGAGGCTAGAAACGCAAAGATAGGGAGAGGGACTCAGAGCAGAGCTCCTGTTTTGAAAGAAGTTGGTTGAGGTGATTCAGACAACTGAACAAAATGCTTCCTTGGACACTTTTTAGGCAAATGTCTTCTGGAAGAAGACTCTGGTATAGACCCAGAACTGACTGGAGAGTACATATCATTTATCTATAACTGTTGATCTCACCGAGCCTAAGGAACTAGGAGGAACAAGAAAACATTACTGGGGAAAGGACATTTGAAAAACCCCGATCCTGCTCCCACCACAATCCAACCCAGACAAACGTGAGACCAAAAGTCAAACATGCATTTTCAAAATACTGATGTTTTTAACCCTGGATTAATGTGAATTAGTTACTGATTGCAAATGACTGGTTTCAAGTTCCCAAGGCCTTACTGTATGAAATGTGAAGAAGTTTAGATAAAATTACAGATAATTTAAAGACATTTGAATCAAAAACTAATAATTTTTGGGGGGTAAGTCTGAGGATGGTCACAAACGTCAGCTCAGTAAGTTCTTGCTGCTGTGGCACTGAGCCAGGCGCCAGGCTCTAATACTGATCATCACTTTAACCTGCTCTGCTGAAACTTTCTGAATGCCTCAATATTAAATTAAAATCTCAAATCCAGCTAAAAAGCAGCCTTGTGTCAATGATCAGCAGCCTGTTTCATATTCTAAATGCTGTAGACTACATTCAGATGGTAATAGGACTAAATGCTATACTGTCTAATAACTACATGACAAGTTATTAAATGTTATCAGTCCTTCAGTTGATGACACTTTTCATATTACAAAGAAATTTAATCTGGTAAATGGTTAGTCAGCTGGGCTTATCAGCTTATTTAAATTAATACCGTTCAATAAAACAAGTGAATGCATGCCTTCTTCACTGAGTCCACAAGGAATGTGAAGGAATGCTCTTTAGCAGCTGACAGTCTGATGTAAAGACTTCTACACTTTAAAGACCTTCCTCTCTGCACTCTCTTGTACTGACTGACCTGACTGACAGGTGAGGATTGGCTAGCTTCCATTAGCATGCAGCTGCATGCCAGAAAGGAATCATCAAGAATCTCCGTGTTTAATTATTCTTTTGTCACAAGGAAATGTTTCAGTGGTAATAAACTGAAAGAGTTATGAAATAAGTAAATTTCAGTACTACACTGTTGTATTCTGAATACTTAAGTGGGTTATTCTGCCACACATTACAGCTACAGAGATGAAAAATCACAATAGCTGCAGTTCCTCCAATGTCCACTTGAGATCCTAAAGTGAGTCATTTCCCAAGTTAAAATGTCTGACATACAGCAAAAATAAACACATTTACAGCCTGATACAAAAAACTGTTTTGGTTTTTTGAGATATTTTCCACCTTCATAACAACTGTACGGTAGCTGCTAGCTCTATGCTGGGGTTCACCTTAGCTAATCCATATCCCTGAACTGGATCTCGGGACCATGTTTATGCTGGTGGATCCTTTTTATGGATTATTATTATGGCCCTGGTATGTAGCAGACCAGAACATCTGCACTCCACTTTTGGTGTGTGAAAGTAGTATTTCTGAGGCTGTGTAAGCTGTGGATGTAGCATTGCCAACTTATTTAGCGAGTTTTCAGACCCCCTTGGCGACTTTTTTTCTAAAAAGGAATTAGTGACAAATCTGGCAACTTTTCTGGAGTTATTGAAGACTTGTGATGACTTTTTAACGTGAAAGCACGTATTGCTCTTACTCATTGCTCATTACTTATTGCTCTTGCTCTTACTCTCAACAAGCGGGTGCTGCCGTAGCTATCATTAGCTGATGACTTTCCACTTGTCTAGCCCTGAAACCAGGGGATGATGTCCATCTTGTAAACTGAGCCTTACCAGTTAAAAGAGGATTAAATGAACAGCTCATAAATGATTAGCATCGCTGTATTCACTGCGGTGCTTTAGATTTAACAGGTGTGCCTATTAAAGTAGCCTTGCAGCACGTGTCTGTATACACCCACCTGCAGAAAGAATAGAAGCTCATGGCTGCCTCTGCCTTCACAGACTGAGTGTCAGCCATTGTAGTTATATGCGCTGGGTGCACGCATACTTTCTTTGTGTTCAGCGCGTATTAACCGCTCATATCAGGAAATTGTATTTGCATTTGTTTACATCCCTGCAGTCTAATGACCATGTAAAGCAAAGCACGGATCAGATCTGAGACGTGCAGCTGCATCCAATCCTCCTAAAGCCTGTAATTGTATTTCCTCCTTTGAAGTTGCGAGACGAAGATTGTTACACAGCTAAAACAATTTGCCCTTAATAACCCTTTATCTGTCAGGAAGTTGTACGGCTGTAATTGTGATGTTTCTATCCCTCTGCTGGGTCAAATGAAAGAGCAGAGCGGAAGTATGGAAGTGGAAGAGGAGAGGAGCGAACTGCGCTGCAGCAGTTAAAAAGTCGAGTCTACAAAGTGACCTTTCAAGTGAAAATGCCACGTCAGAAACCCCGCAAATTTTCTCTACCGTGTGAGACGTGAAAATCAAATAACTCCAATTTTTTTCCCCCACCTATATCTTTTTTCTCTTTCTTTTTTTTTTTTACTTCACTCAGGGCTTCATTTCTCTCTGTGGGTGCTGAAAATTACATGTTTCTATGAGGAAAAAGAAGAAAAAAAAACTTCCACAAGTGGAGAAGAGGCGATCATACAGAAAATAAAGCTTTAAGGATACAAGGATTTTTTTTTTTCTTTAGTGGACTGGATTTCTTTCAGCCTGCTACCTCATCTTCAGGGTCATGTGGGGGTGCTGGATGCCATCCCAGCACTCATGAGGAGGAGGAAGCATGCTGGACCCGTCTGCAGCCTATCGCAGGGTTGCTGTCAAGTGATTTTTCCCCCGATATAACAACAATTTAATTAAAGCATGGCAGCCTATGCTTAATTAACACCTACTTACTGTTCGTAGCATGAATTTTCACAGTTTCCTCATCCCTCCCTACCCACCCCAAAAAAATCACGCTGTGACCAATTAAACAGTCTAGTTTCTACAAAAAGGATTTTCAACCCCAGGCTGGATTCTCTAATCAGGAGACATGTGCACAAAGAGGCTCGCAGTGATGTATTCAGCACTTACTGGAGTGTGTTTGGCTGCTGCCTCTGAGCTCTAATAAAATGTGCCCTTTTTTTAAAATTTTGGCTGAAGCATGCAGGAAAACTGACATTTGTCTTTATTATCAGATCAGTGACGTGTCATGTTTGTAAATACATATCTGGGCCTGTTGGTTGGATTGCAGTCAAACAATGATGATGTTTAGTGCAAATAGAGAGTAATTAATAAGAAAATGAAGATAAACATGTCATCAGAGCTGGGATATGGTTGAGTAATCAGTAAGTGCTTTAAGCTTTTATCCAAATTTACAAATTTTTCTGTCAATTATGACCAATTAATTCTCAGTATACATGAGATAATCTTCAAAAAGGCATTTGAAATAAAAATCTATAAATGGTTACTTCTTAACTACTTCATTAGGTTGGAGACAGTTTTTACTTCGGAGCTGCTTTCATTCTTCATGGCTCAGCGAGCAAGGTGCTGGAAACATCTCTCATGATACCATCACACAGTTGTTCCAGATTTGTCAGCTAACACGTCCATGATGAGACTCTCCCATTGCACCACATCCCAAAGGTGCACCATTAGATTAAGATCGAATGACTGTAGAGGTCATTTGAGGATCAGTAGAAGATGATGGGTACACTGTGTTTATAAAGGGGAAGACATGGTCAGCAACAATACTCAGATAGGCTGTGGCATTTAAACGGTGCTCAGTTGTGTCCAAACAGTCCCAAGGTGTACCAAAAAAAAATGTGTTGCAGCATAAATTGAGACTTTTCAAACACGACAACTTTTCCAAATCTTCTGTTGTCCAGTTTTGGTGACCCCGTGCGGTGTTTAGATTCAGTTTCTTGTACATAAGCTGACCGAAGTGACATCAGGTGTGGTTTTCTTCCGCTGTAGTACATGTCCAAAGGTTGATGTGCAGTGCATTAAGAGATGCTCTTCGGCATACCTTGGTTGTAATGAGTGGTTACTTGACATTGTTGCCTTCCAATCAGCTGGACATTCTTCTCCGACCTCTTCACCGAGGCATCTGTTCCCAGAGACCTGCTGCTCGCAGGATATTTTCTCTTACCACAAACCGTTCTCTGTAAAATCCTCGACAAAAGATTCAGACCAACAACCATGCTACATTCAAAGTCACTTAAATTACATTTCTCCCTCAGTATGCTCAGTTTGAAGTTCAGCGGGTCATCTGGATCATGTCTACATGTCTAAATTGACCTGCTGCCATGCAGTTGGCTGGTTGGACACCTGCATTATGAGCAGCTGAACCGGTGTCCCTAATGAAGTGAGCGTATAGTTTTCATACCCCACTTTTCTCAAACTATTCAGTGAACTTTGTTAAAATAGGACTGATGCGAATTGTATTTGACCTTTTGACCTCTTCAGTAACCTTGAATTTGACCTTTTATAATGTTGAGATTACAAAGTTGGCAAGTTGTTGGTTTTTTTTAAGAGTATTAACATATCCAAGTGATATTTTAAATTTTCTTTTACTGGGCTGTAAGTCCCTGAAATGCACATAACCTTTCTTTTTCCTCTATTGGTGCTCGACATTGTTGCATGATTGGAATAATGAAATGTGTTTGGCTGTGGAGATATGGAGGTTTCTGTCTCTTGGTGTTCTGATGTTTACCTGGTCTGACAGGCTGGGCTCGAAATACATTAAGTTCAGTTTTGGGGGGAAATTAAGGTGGAATAACTTTGTTATGGTTTATAACATAATGCTTCATGTTAATCCATCTCTGTGTAACCCTTTTTATGAATTTCAAAATGTGAAGCGACCACAAACAGATCAGAAGACATAAGCTTATAATTTTTGATAAATATTAATATGAAGAAAGTGCGGTGGTGTGAAAGGTAAAGATGTAATATGCTGGAAGCCAATAAAGTATTTTAATTGTGATATTTAGATTCAGCTCATCAAACCCGAAAATAAGAAGCGCATTTAATCTCTGAAGGAGATACATTTTGAAAACCGGTGATTATTAGTTACTATAACGATTCATTTCTTTAGCATTTTTCTGAGAATTTTTTTAATATTTCAATAATTTATTTTCTGATATGTTATCTGTTTTGACTTTTTTTTTTTATATATATTTTTGTACGTCCACCCATTCTCTTCCACTTATCGTTATCAGGGCTGCTGAAGCCTATCCCAGCTACCTACCACAGGCTGGGAGGCGGGGAACACCCTGGACAGGTCGTTAGTCTGACACAGGGCTGACACGGAGAGACAGACAACCATTCACACTTACATTCACACAGATGGACAATTTACAGTCACCAGCTAGCCTGCAAAAACGTGTAAAGGCCACACCAACTAGGCCCCAGCTAGATGGTAGATTTAAACCAAGGACCTTCTTGCTGTGGTGCAACAGTGCTAACCACTGATCCACCACGATCCCCGTTTTAATACTTATGGTGACATTTTGGTGGAGTAGCTTTTATATTTTTCCACACATTTGTCTTTTTAAGTTCTAATTTTTCATTAATTTATTACACAATGGTTTGTTGTACGTTTTGAATATTCACTTACTTATTTATACATTTCTCCAAGCAGAAGATTGTGTGACAGATATTGTTTGCACATGGCGATGTTTCGGGTCTTTCTCTGTAACTCGTCGGACCAATTGCTGCTCGTGGAGGAGGAAAAAGTTCCCTTCCTCGGCCGGACTGGACAGAGTAGACTTCACTGTCTGTGATAAACGTCACACATTTATACTTAGATTACAGTAAAGCTGCGGCGCATCTCGGGAACAGCGTCTGGGCGGCCACATGTTGTTGCTGTCGCTGTGATGGTGTTTTGAGGGAAAGCGCTGCTCTGGCGGTGTTGCGACTCGAGGCAGGAAGCAGTAAGCCAAGACTCCAGAAGCTGCAGGAGCTCAGGCATTGATCAGCATCTGTTCTCGCCACTTCTCCGTCATTCCATCGTCTGCCTCCATCTGCTTTTGTTTGTTGCATTTAGTTTTCTGTTTTTCTTTGGGGGGGGAGGGAGGGGTGTCCTTCTCCCTCTGCTTCTCCTTCCTCCACCATGCTCTCTATCTTCCATTAGTACCTCTCTTCACTAGAAGCATTTGTTCATGCTGGTATTAATGTTTAGCTCCTATTAATTAACAATTTTCTTGACTATTATCCCATCACTTTATTGCCTGTTTTGCAGGCTCACTGTGAAGTAATGACCTTCCTCAAAGGGGGCGAGCCCTGAAATTATTCCCCAAAGCAATCATCACATTAGAGCGAGGGTGCTGCTGATTTATCATTTAAGCTCTGGTTGTCCAGCTTGTTTTGTGGGGCGAACTTCATGTGTAGGGACTTCAGTGTAACTGAAACGCGGTTAAAATGAAAGCTGGAGGCCATGAAAGCACTTCAGGAACACATACAGTACAGGCAGCAGATGAAACGTGCTGATTTGGGTTTATGTTTCTTATTGTGCTGTATAATTGTTTTTCTTCTTTCAGCAATGTTCACGACATGTTCCCCGTTTGAAGCCCTTATCTCCTCGGACATCAAAGCTTTCCACTAAACAGAACAAGCCTCCATCCACTTCCTGTTCACTTGAAGGACTCCTTTGTTGCTACAAACATATGTGCCATCTGTGCTTTTGTCTCTAAAAATCTAAAATTCAGAACTTTGTTGGTGTCTAACTGGTGGGGATGTTAAACAGTCTTCAGTATCCTCGGCTTTATCCATAATTCTGACATATGTAAGCCTTGTGAAGCTGATTTTGGTCCTTTTGAAAGGCAGATTGGACAGATAGAAGTCACAAAACTTTGCTCTTAAAAGGCATGCAGCGCTGCTGAAAAGATCCGAGGCACAGCAGAGGCTGCACAGAACTGACTGCTCACAAGAAGGATCACAGTGAGCCCTGATCTATTGCTTTTGGGAAGGTATAGGAAATCAAGATTTTCTACCTCTGACCGAAATCCGCTGTGCATTAAACAGTGTGGGGGGTTGTGTTAGTGGGGGGTATGAGGCTTCAGGCAAACTGAGAAATGAAATGAAACCTGGGGAGTCCAGTCTGAGTAACAGACTGGTGAATTTGAAGGTTTCTCAAGCATAAAAGCAGTTCACAGGAGTTTATAGTACTCTGACTCAGGATTTTATAAGTCTGGAAAGTTATCACTGCTGCATAATTATTGCAAGCTAAACCCTCCCCAAACACCAATCGTCCATGGATGCTGTTTTCTGAGGGAAATCTGGTCGTGGCTGTTAAAAAGAAATCCCATTTATGTCTAAATTTGATTGAAAAGTGAAAGGTCAGGCAGTTACAAAGACTTGAATTCAACCTCATTTCACATTAATTCACTGAGCAATTTTCTGTTGATTAGAGCTCTAACGGCGCTCTAAATGCTGCACAGTCATCAAGGCAAAAAATTAGGTTTGGTTCAAAGGTTTAGTACACATATGAAGCACGTGTAGCTGTTTGACAAATGTACCTCTCTTTGTTTTCTTTTAATACATTTGATTTGACTTGGTTGGAATCAGAGAGCTACACACTTAAAGCCACAATTTAAATGGAAAATTGCAAGAGTATGTCTATTATATACACAGAACCTCTGCTTCTCATTGGTTTCTCTTTCATTGGTTGAGTTGCACGGTGAGATTTTTGGACGTTATTAGCTTATCATTCCCACATCCTTTGGTGGCACGGTGGTCCGGGTTATAAGCACAAAGAATCATTTGCCTTCAATCATGCTGGTTCTTTGAGGAGTTTGAGATGTTGTTTGTCTTTTAATCCACAAGCATACAAAACTTGAATCTCAAGTGAAGGTTTCGGTTTCTGTGTCGCTATTTTCTCCTCATTAATCTGCCAACATCCTTTATGCCGGTTACAATATTGGAAAGAGAAGCATGCCAAATGGTCACGAAAACCCAATTTTAGTATGTATGCAATACTTAATTTGTGCTATGTTGTTGTTTTAATATCTTAATGTGGTGGTTGAATGTTATGGTACAGTATGAACCACCTACCTGATACTGTGGACACAGGATCTCTGGAGGTGTGTTGAGATGGCTGGCAGTAAATCTTTTGGATGTTGTGGGCTGCGGGGTAGGTCCTTCTTGGAGCTGGGTCAACAAATCAAGCTCTTTGTTGTGTTTTTTGTGGTATTCCTGAGCAGTTTGCAGTGTGGAAGGATGCATTATCGAGGTGGGAGAGAAAGCGTCCATTAGGAAGTACCATTGTGGGGTGTGTTTAGTCTTCAGGAATAGTTACACATCAAAGTAACATCTATTTGAATGCCAAACCAAAGTTTCCCAGTGGAAACCACTGCACTGTAATGACTTGATGAATGAATATTCACTGGTCGTTGGCTTTAATGTTGTGACCTCTACCGGTATGTAAATGCTTCTTGGACTCTTTGGGCTTTGTACATTCATTTTAGGTTACCAGATCACCTCCCTTAAGTTAAACTGAATGTATAGAGAATAGAAACCATTTTATAATGACATGCAACGGAAATCTGGGTGAGCAGAGTGACATTTTCACATATTTATTTTTGGCACATTGTTTAAACGTTCTCAGATGCTGGTTGGGAGTGTGCACTGCAAAGGTATCCTCTCATTATTGATTCCACAAAAAATAACGTGGATTATAAAAAAAATCTCAAATCTCAAACCAACGACCCAGCAGCAGGAACAGGTCTGTGGATCTTTACTGAAGAAGTAAAAGTCACAAAGCATAGTTTGCACTAACACAGTACCATGTAACGCCTCACATTCAGAAGATTAGAAGGCTGATCTGTGGGCGCTTAAGAACAGGAACTCTTTGAGAGTAATGTCTCTTCAGATATCTCTGATGAAGCTGAGGAGCTCCGGCTTCCTGAGAGGCAGATAGACTGCATGTGGTCCACTGCTTGTGGTTTCCACAGCAGTCTTCATCAGTCTGTGCACATTAGGAACCACGTTGTCTTGTTACTGAACCTGAACTAGCTATTGAGGGCTCAGCCATGACAAAGACTAGTTTTTCTGTGCTTCGGGTATAGTCATCTAAACGTTTCCACTGGTTAATGATATCAGACTGTAGTCAACAAACATAATTCCTCATCATCTCTCCACATGGACTCTTTAGTACTTCCGTCCAGCCGACATCATGAAAGTTTAAGAGCAAATGTACAATTTCTGCTGACCTACTGATGCTGCAGATAAGGAAAGACTATGGACTGTGAGCAGGTGCGCTATCCTTGTGGCCCTTTATAGACCCAAAATACCCAGAACCATCAGCAGATTATTGGACTCCTATAAGCTCCATTGGTACCAGACTTGGTTTAAACCTTGTATTAGTGAGACGAAATTGATACATCTGAACTACATGTTCATATACAGATATCCTTATAGCAGATATCAAGTTTATAACTAATTGCGCTCAGATGCAGCTTAGACACTTGCCAAGTTTCCAGATAAATAGTATGACTATTTGCCATGTACCTTTGTGTCTCCATGTGCTGTTACATGCCTTCATGACATTATTTATTTATGTGAAGTTACACATGATTGGTTAAGGACGTGGGTTGTTCTGCTGTCTAGAACAGCTGTGAATTAAAGAAAAAAAACTTTGTTGATTGTTGAGATCTGGATTTCAACAACTCACATCTCTTCAAGTATCTCTGCTCTATCCTCTAATCCCTTTATCTCCCAGACTGAGCCTACTCCAGTCACAGGTGAGAGAGTCTCCAGTTTCACTAAAGAAAATTTTGTCTTTCCTTTCTCTGGAGATGACAACATTAACAAAGTTTTCCCTTAGTTGGTAGAGCGAGAGTTCCAGCGAACCCTCTACAGAGGATTATCTCTATCTCAATGCAGCACTTATCTTTGAACTAAACCTGTGCATGCACACATGCACGCACACACTCCAGTGGGCCACCTGTTTTTCTCTCAGGTGCACACACACACACACACGCACCTGGCACCAAATTTCTTTCACAAACTTCAAACACCAGCCTTCATATGCTTGCACCGTCTGTGGAAAAGGCCTGTTTTCAACTCAGCCAGGGGTATTGTGGCAGGTATTAAGAGGTGGCCGAAGGGTTAATATTGGAGGCTGAATGAGGCAATCTGCAGCTTTTACATACCGCTGAGGAGAAGAGAGAGACTTGGCATCATTTCATGGGTCACTACATCTGCAGAAATTAGATTGGAAGCAGTAGTCTGAGCGCTGTGGAATATCAAGGTGTGTGTGAGTGTGTTCAAGTCTAAAAGCCAGCTCAGCAGGGGACGACGTCTGCAAAAAGCACCAAGAGACTCAATCATCAGTAGCAGCAAAAGCACTTCAATTTATCCATCCAAATCCATCAAAATCAGCCGAGACGTGTTGAGTCATCAAAGCAAATCCAAGTGAGAAATTCTGTTTCTTGCCTCTCGTTTGACTTATGAAGGTCATAAACTGACGTTAATTTCATTTATCTCTTAAATTGTGGGGATATAATCTCTGTCGCTGGACAGATGAAGAAG
Source organism: Pelvicachromis taeniatus (assembly GCA_015108175.1). NCBI lineage: Eukaryota > Metazoa > Chordata > Actinopteri > Cichliformes > Cichlidae > Pelvicachromis > Pelvicachromis taeniatus. Next base: position 50,183 of record VURO01006357.1, read on the forward strand.
GACGACTGTAAGGACTCTCTTTGATCACATTTTTGTCCTTTTGTTGAAAATACCCACTTGTTGCTACTTGTAGTTTGTATTCTAATCAACAGCACCAGGACACTGCAGGAATACAGCTCTTTAATATAATGCTAAACCCCCTGAGCGCATGATTATATTTCTCATTTTCACCTGAAAAAGCAACGCATAATTCAAGTCAAGAACAGCCGCGAGGCCAAACCGAGCAGCATTAGGCTGTACTTTTTATGAGACTGTTGTTTATAGTCTGATAAATCACCGTGCCTGAGTGAGAGTTCAGCCCAATCCAAGCTGTGACTTAGAGAAAAACAGAGGAAATATAATAAGGGTCAGCACCAGCGTTATCAAACCTGTTAAAAATTCCCAATTGCAGCTGTACCAAAGTTGATGTAAGAGAAGCCTGCTATGCCCTTTTTAATCACAGCAGTACTGGGTGGCCTCTCCGTTGAAAGCTTGAATAACGTGAGCTTGTGTTGTTTTCGTAGCACAGAGCAGCCTGGATACGGCGGTGATCTCCAGGGTTTACAGACAGACGCTGAAATTTGCAGGTATTTTGCACATGAAAGCATCGGACGAGTTTTGATCTGATCTAGGAAAGCTAAAGTCTTTAGGATTCATTTTCTGCCATGTGTGTCGGTGCACAACGCACAATGACTTTCACAGGAATCCCTGCAGGATATTTTGAGGTATTTTAGTCTTAAACTGCCCGAGCAACCAGCCGTCATCCCTGACAACAGATTAATGTTTGACCGCAGTACAGGAAGAAGAAACTGAACTCCTTCTTCCTGCACTTCTTCAGCCTCACATACGTTTCTTTGGACTTTTGCACATGTTGTTCAGCCAAGTACAATAATCAAAGGAGCGCTTCTTGTGTTGAAGGATTTTTGCCGTTTTGGACGTACATGGAGCATCATTTTGTGACAGGAGGGCAAACGCATTCAAACAACCCACTTTCTAATTTCTTAAACAGTTTTTGTTAGCATGTGGCTAAAATGCAGTCGAACACTGAGCAATTCGATAGTGACCTGGGGGACAGGTCACTATCAAATTGCTCAGTTCGATAGTGACCTATTGAACTATCGAATTGTCCTATCGAATTGTCTCCAAATTAATTGGAGACAATTCATTTGTCGGAGACAAAGTATCTGAATTTCGGGAGCGGGACCACGGCTCCAAACACGCTCCTTCCGGTTCTCATCTATATATAGGTTCCCCCAGTTCTACAAGCTATTCATTCTCGTTTACGTGCCCGACCTTCCCTCCCCATTTCAATTCTTTAACTTCTTCACTTCTATTTAGTACATGGGGATCAGCCAAGCCCAGTCCCCTTCGAGGCTACTAACACGCTGTCAAACCTAAAATGAGGACGTGGGCCCAGCTAGTGATTAGAGGGCATTAGGGTGTAAAAATATTGCAAGGAAACAAAAACATCTCAAAAATTGGACATATATTACACAAAGGTACAGTTTGCTCATACAGTACAACATGTGTGGTTGCCTTCATGTGCCTGCCAGATTCTGTCTTGTGGTCAAACTTCATTACACTGTGTGTTAATGTTTTCATAATATCATTACCATATATCTTCCAATAGTAGCCCCAGCATTTATTCAAAAATGTATTCGGCCGGTCCGGCGTTTAAAAGAGACCGGCGGTTGTTGGAGACCGGCTCTTATTCCCTTTTCAGACGGAATTGTCAGAGAAGTGAGAGGGAAAGAGGACCCAGGTGCGGTTTTAGACTGAGGTGAAAAGCCAGTGCGTTTACTTACAGTGCTCCAAAACGTATTCCAACAGTTCACAAATAATGCAGTTCCCAATTGTGCTCCTCCTTTGCTCCCGAGTCTCTCCTTGTCTGTGGTAGCCCAGTGCATGAGTGGTGCTCCCCGAAACTTCTCTCCGCCTGACTCTCCAGGAGAGGACGTAAAAGACCAGAAAATCACAATTAGCAGGTTTGCTAGCCTAAGTTCAGTGTAATAATCCCACTTCAATGGTCACTGCATCCAGCTTAAATGCTGCTGGTCATAGATGAGGGCTGATTGGAAACAGGTGGCCGAGTGATGAGATGCCGGACAACCGATGACAGCGTGGGGGAACTTCCGGGTCGATGGTCGCCCGGCTACTATTGGAGACCGGCGTCTGTTTGTCGTGACATGTTTTCAAACTGCCGTTTATTAGAAACGGGCGTCAATAAGAGACAGGCCACTACTAGAAGATATACGGTATGTATCGACTTCCTTGTATAGGTGTCAGCAAAAGGTTTTTCGCTCATGATGGTCTCAAGCTGAGTTTCAATTGGCGCTATAGTATTTTGTGCTTCCCTGATCAATTGGCATGGATTACTTGCCTTTGTTTAAGAATTTGATCAGACAATTCGGCATCATCCACACATCGTCACATTGTCTTGAAGAGAAAGAACAGGCACTCGCTCCTTAGCTAGCTCTTTAATCAGAAAGCCATTGAAATATTTCCTTTCATACACTCTGCACCAATCACAACGGTTATCCCTTTAAACAGACCAAAGTTTTTACAAGTTTAATGTGAGGCAGAAGTTGAGTCAGCGGCCTCCATCTGGTGTCTCGGGGCTAATTGGTTGGTAATTCATCACCGGTCGGCCATTTTAGATGGGACGTTAGAGCCGAGCATCAGCAGCACTGAGCGTGCCTGTTCAGAAGTATGAGATTAAAATCTGCTGCATACAGGCCACAATATGGAAGAACATCAACAGTGACAGATGGGCAGATGATGGGGACTGATTGGAAGCTGGGCTGAAAATGACTGGGTGACGAGCTCGGAGCCAGCACCAACGCTCGTGCGAGCCAAAAGCAGCTTCCTGTACAACCGTTCAACGTAGCCAATGAAAACATCTCGCACTAGTGAAGAGCAGTCGGTTTGATTCACAGAGAGAGCTGCATCTCTGGCTCCACTTATCCTCATGAAAGAAAAGTAAAGCATGCTACATGATAGCACATAAATCCATTTCTACACTCTGTACTGTAAGTCCTCGTGGATAATCATAAGTAACTGATGGCTAACGGCTGTTTTACAAAATAATAAGTGGACGGCTGAAGAACATTTTCAGATCACAGAAATCACATTTTTTGATAAGACAGGAATAAATGTTTAGTGTTGGTGGGTGCAGTGCAAGTACTTATCAGTGATGAGGACTTGCACCTCAGATCAGCTGATTTTAGTGCAAGGCCGCATCGTGAAATGTGTCATAATAACAGTAGTATTAATAATATCAATAATGATTGAAACAGTGATGACGTCAGTATAAATATGCTTGCAGCTCTGCCTTGCAGAATTATATTAAAAATAAATAAATCTCAGCAAAATCTCATCTACATCAAGAAAATCTTTGGGGGAGGTCGTGAGGTCTCTAAATATTACGCAGTGCTCGTTAGTTGCACAGGTAAATGGCTCCCTGCCCTTCGATCAGCTTGAGAAGCTGACCTGTGGATGGTTTTTACAGATCAGGAATGTACTATGATTTTGCAGAATAGCAAAAAGATGTCCAGGGAACTTAGATCTGGTCCAATCCTGGTCCAATTCAAACTACTAGCAAATTTACTGGTCACCACACAGATTATACACGGCGAACCTCGTATAGTCCTCCGAATGCTGGAGATGTCAGACTGGGGTGGGCGCATTGACCCATATGATTTGGAGCTGTCCTAAAACCCAAAACTTTGGACTGAGATACACAAATTTGTCAAATCAACTATATGATGGGATATTCCTTTCTCACCAAGACTATTTGTTTTGTCACTCCTTAAACATGTTCCACCTAAAGCTGCTGAGTGGGAGCAGACTGCATTGATGATGGGGCAGAAGCTCATTTTCTCCTAGTGGAGGGCCCCTTCCACCCCACCTGTCACTGTATGGCATAATCAGCCAGGGACACTCTTCCTGAAGTGGGAATAAAAGGATCAGATTCAAACTTACACTCACTGGATCCTGATGAGCACTTTTAGCGATCACAGAGTGGTATACAGTAAGTCCCACATTAGAAAAAGGCTGGCTGTTCTTTGTTTGTGTCACGGTCCTGGGTCCATGACCCAGTATGTGTGTGTGTTTTCCTGTATTAGATTATTGTTCTTGCCACATTCTGAGTTGTTGTTATTTCTGAGTCATCTATGCCCTGAGTTAGTTATGCCATGTTGTGTTCTGTCATCCTCATTGCTGTGTTTTCTGTGTTATTGCTATCTGTGCTTTTTGTTTCTTTCTGTTCAATGGCTTATGTTCAGATTTCCTAGTGTGCAGTTTAGTTTATTTCATCCCATGTTTTGAGTAGGGTTTGCTGATTTGGGTTCAGTCTTTGTGTTGCTCTCCCCTGCCTGTGTCCCCTCTGTTTCTCCCATAGTCTGGTCTGTGTTCTAGCCATGTCTCTGAGTCTGTCTCATGTTATGTTTCCTGTTTTATTTTGAAGGTCATTGTCTCATGTCTGCGTCTCTAGTTTTGCTTCCTTGTTCTCGTTAGCCCTGATGTCTCCCAGCCGTGTTCCCCTCCTGCCTCTCGTTCCCCTCGTTCTGTCTTGTGTATTTTAGTCCTGTGCTTTCTGTGCTCCCTGTTGCGTCATTAACGTCCTTATGTCTTTCCCTTCCGGCTGTGTG